>VZRX01011913.1:133244-199917 GCA_013398075.1 Notiomystis cincta
TCTCCTCCCCCCACCCCGTAAATTTGGGTGGATTGAATCGTGCGGGGGCGGTGGGTCGGGGTGCGGCTGCCGAGCGCGGTGCGAGCTCTCCCCGGGCTGCGGAATCCCGGTCGCTCGTTTCGTGCAGCTGCGGATGCTCAGGGCACCGGAGGCTCCTCTTTGCTCCGGGTACAGGCTGGCAGCGTGGCTTGCTCTGCCTGGAAAACAAACAAAGCAGAAAAGCCCTTTTCCTCTCCGTATAGAACTCTGCGTGTGCACAAATCGCTTTGGGTAGCGCTCGGGGCCGTCTCTTTGATAACTCTTTCCCTCAGCAGAGCCTTGAGTTGACCTCCGTGCGGTTTATTCCCGAAGTAGCCCTGCCAGCCACGGGAGCCGTGGGGTCAGGTGGACACCGAGGTGCCTCCAGGCACTTCTGACAGACCTTGGCGTAGTCAGTGGTGGGGAGGTAATGGCAGAGCAGCGTGTGCACGTGTGTGAAAATGCAGTGCACCTCCTGGCACGGCCTGTGAATCCCGGCTGTGGTCACCAGCTCCCGTCCTCACCGCGCTTGCTGTGTCTGGTGCCTGCACCGTTCCCGCCCTGCTCCATCTCTGTGTTGCTCCTCTGCTGTGGTCCATGGTTTGGTGAATTCGCTGCAGGCGGGGCCTTGATCCCTTCCTTTCCTACGTGTAACGCGAGGCTCGTTCTGTCCCCAGGAGCTGTGCTCCAGCCCCCAGTTCATCGCCGGCGGAGCCGCTCGCACGGACATCTGCCAAGGGGCCTTAGGTAAGGAGCGGGCAGAACGCTGAGTATGCCAAGTGTTCTTCGTGCATGGCTGTGACTCACTCTGTAAATACCTCCTCTTGCACCTCTCTTTACATCAAATCAGACCTTTCTCAGCTTTCCTTGGCTTTTGCAGGTGGGGACCATGTGTGTGGCCACTGAGCACAGCCTGTCTGCATGCACCAAGCAGGGGTGACACACACTGGTTTCCTGATGGATTTTCTGATCATGACCAGTTCCTTTCATGTTCAAATCCATGTGCCTGAGAGCAGCCTGACTCATTGCTGCCTTTAACAGTCTGCTTGGAAGAGCAGTTGTGTGCATAGCAGGACTTCTCTTTCCCCAGTGCAAGAGAGTGCTGCTGAGCAGGAGGAACCTCCTGAAACCTGGAGAGATGCTCTAGAGAGACAAGAAGTTGTATTGGGGATTCCTGCTGGTCACCATCTCTCAAGGAAGACAAAACTGGGGTGTTTCAGGAGGGAAGGGCCAGCCTGTGAGCTCTCTGCTTTTGCCATGGCTTGGCTCAGTTTGTGCAGTGGCAGCCCCTTGGTGAGGGAGCTCTGGGAGCTGCAGGGAATTGCCAGGGGAACAAATGTCTTAGCCTGGCTGTGAGTACACAGCTATCCCCATCTGGAAGCCTCTCTCCTGCCTGGCCTGACATGAGGAGGCTTTAGGTGGAGGATGTCTGCAGAGATATGAAGAGAAGAAATAAAGTGAAGTGAAAGCAGTAGGCTCCTATTCCATAGCTGTAGTGAGAGGCTTTTAGATTAGACAAGTAGTGTGGTTGAGGAAAAGCTCTTGTGTAGGAAACATGACTAATATGAGCTGTGCTGTGCTGCTGCAGTTGGCAAAGGAACCAAATTCTCTTTGTTTGCTTTCAAATATTCACCAAGTGGTGACTTCTTTGTTTCTAGTCCCACTGCTGCTATTTGTGTGTTCATTCCCAAAAATAGGACAGGCAGGGAAGCTTATCTTTGGTGATTATGTTGTCATTCAAAAGTTTCTTAGGTTAGTGCTTTGACAAGCAGATGCAATTTGTGCAAAAATTCCTAGATTATGAACTTGGTTCTCCTCATGCCCCAATATCATCGGTGGGCATATCACAGGCTCTGTTGTGCCTTGGGTTGTTGCCATGTCACCAGCTTCCTTCCTGTGCTCTCTCTGCCTAATACTGTCTCCCACCATGACTGTTTTGTCATGAAGCATGTCCCAGTGCTTAAACACGTGTGCCAGACATCTGTTATCTCTTCTTATTGTAAAACTTTATGTTAAGAAGTTCTTCAAATTGAAGTGAAAGTTTACTGTAATGCCATTTCAACATCTGGCATTTCTGTAGAGATGCTGGTTTCTGGAGTCACTTTCTGCAGGTTTCCAACTTTTCTATCCAAATGCTGTGGCAGCAAGAGCATGGGAATGCAAGCTTTGAAACTTCATTTTCAGGTTGTGAAATTGCTGTTGCTAATACCAAACTCTGTTTTAAACTGATGAAAGCATTTGCTGCCCTAGTGGTCTTTGGACAAGTCAGATGTTCTCGTGAGGCTGTGTGGTATCACCAGAGGATATGAAGTGACTCACAGCTGGTATTTTTGTATCTCCTGACTATATCTGAATCAGAGGTTGTCAGTGTTCTTGTTTGTATCTCCTTTTTCACCATCACTAAGTACTGTGATGACTCTCCTGGCTGTCTTCTCATGAATCTGGGTGGGATTTTGGTATTGTGTGACAATTGTTGATTAAAAGTTAGATGGTTTTGATCTTATCTCTGTATAGCCACTGAGTTCCTAAGAGCCTCTATGGAATCTCCGCTCTTTCACACAATGGGGCTGGCAGATGCACTGTACAGATGCTTTCTCTTTTTTTCTTTTTGTCACTGCCTTATTTGATGCCAGCATTTGTGTTGATAAATTTGCTTAAGCTTCCCTTTACTGGAATTTTGTGTTTACTTTGAATGTTTACCTCCCATCACATTTTAGGATGTTACAGAGAAGATTGCACTGGAAGATGTCAGGTGCTTTCAGAAACCAGTACTTTTTATTATGCTGCTTCTTTTCTATAGGAAGCTTTTGTAATCTCATTTATCCCCCAAAAGGCTTCATCAAAAAGCAACAGACCTCTGCCCATGGGGAATTTAATTGCTGTTGCTGAGCCCTTCAGAACATCAGGAGTACTGCAGGGATAGATGAGGCATCCAGAGCACCTGGACCCACCACATCTGCATGGCAGCTTCTTGGCAGGGAATGTGTAACAGCTCAGCCAATGAGCAGAGTTTCTTTTAGCTCAGGAGTCTTTGGCCAGGTGCATAAATTTGTTTCATTGCTTTTGACCTGGACTGTGTGATACTCTGATGCATATGAGGTGTAGTTGATCATCAGTGAAGAAAAGGTTGTTCCCTTGGCAGTTCATTAGTTCTGCCCCTTGGGATTTGAGTTATCCTGTGTTCTGATCTCATGAGGGTTTTTTGGTTTTGGTTTGTTGTTATTGTTATGTTGTTTTGTTGTTGTTGTTCTGTGGATTTTTTCCTTAGGAGAAACTTGTAAAGGGAAGTACTTGGAGTTAATTTTGCAGTTTCAGATCTGCAAAGTCAGTGATGGTGTTTGGCTCCAAATGGCAGCACACGGGGTATGGTGACTCATTACAGCTGAGGGGAGGATCCAAAGCCAGAGAAGCCTGGTTCACCCTTAACCACTTTTTTTGGAGTGGATGTCACCATGGTATCACAACACTGGAGTGTAAACAGCACAGGATTTCCCAGCTGCTGTTTGGGTGCAGGTGTCTCCTCCTTATCTAACAAAGACGTGACAAAATAGTGAATTGAATAGGTTGAATTTAGAAAATCAGACCCAGGGTGTTCTCATGCTGACAGCCACTCCAGTGCCAGTGGGTTGCCACAGTCTTGTGTTTGTAACCAGAAGACTTTCTGGAGTGATATGGTATTAATCTGAATGCATTCATTAGCTGTTAATCTAAGACTGGTTTGAAATAATGATGAGTCTGTGACTGGCAGAACATACATTTTTCCTTTTACCCCATACTCTTACATGAGCTGTGCAGTGACCAGAGGAGCTGCCTTTTGCTCACAGCCCTTCAGGCATTTGATGGGTGTGTTTTGTTTGTCTTTTCTTTCCAGAATGGCTAATTTTAAGCCCTTAAGGCTATTATGTTTGCCTTGCAATTACTTTTTTTTCCCCTAAAATTCTTGTTACAGCTGGAGATCAGGTAAATGCAGCGATTGGTGTGTGGAAATAAGTAAAACACTGAAAGCAACAAAAAGTAGTAAGACAGGAAAAAAATAGCATTTCTTGTTTATATAAGTGTGTTATAGATAAGCTCACAGCCTGATAGTATTCTGTTTTGTTATAACCTTGTTCTACCTACTGTTCATTTACAAAAATTATTTAAGATTGATGTAGCCTTTCAGATTCTAAGCAACCTGTCTGTCAGCCTCTCCTTGGACTTTCTTTCCCTATCAAAGGAAAATCACTGTCAAAAACCTTGCAGAAGCACCAGTTCTGAGAGTTCAGACTATTTGGTAAAGACCCTGCTCAGGCTTGCTTAGTGCAGGCTAAAATTCCAGGTCTAATCACAAGATCTCACCCAGGGTGTGAATTCTCAGGTGTGCTTTTAGTGATGGCTCTTCACAAAGGTAGAGGTGATACCCTGGCTGTTGAACACTTTTAAGTGTGGAAACCAAAGGATGTCTTCCATATATCCTGCAGCTGCCTTTAAACCTCAAAACCTTGCCCAGAGTTGCCAGAGTTAAGACTTGTGTTTGACCCCAAATTCTTGTTACCAATAAAGTTCAACTGAGAGATTTTGCAACAGGCTGTGCTTTCAGCCTGCCTTGAAGGGACAGCTAGAAAGTAAAGGAAATTCTTTATAAATTCTGCTTGTGGGCATGGAGAGGGAGTTTCTCCTTGAATCTCCATGCTTCTTACCTCCAGGGGAAACAAGTATCTCAAAGATGTGTTACAGCATCGCAGTGAACACTCATAATCGAGAGGCCTGATCAGCCTCTTGACCAAGGCTTCCTGAGCTGCTGCCGCCACCTTGAGTTGTTCCTTTGTTCTTCCTGTGCTGCTCTCTGCCTGCCCAGCCCCTGCCCTGGGTATGGAATAGAAATGCTCATATTTCTTGGGAGGAATGGTGTGACAGCTGCCCTCTGAGCCAGGCTCTTTCCTGCTGGCTGTCCTTTCCCAGCCAAGCACCTTTGCGTCGCGTGGTGCTGCCTCTGGAGGCAGCTCCCAGGGAAAAGGGTCTCACCTCCTTGGAGGAGGCAGTGAGAGGAGCCACTGCTTTGCAGGGCGAGATGGATGTGCTGTCACACAGTAGGAAGGGGAATTTCAGCATTGCTTTATGTCTGTCACAGGAGAATAGCAAGGTGACTTTCCTGCTTAAAAACTTTTCTGTCTTCTCCATTGCAGTACAAGCAGCCAGAGGCAGGGCTGAGGGGAAAGTTTTACATTTGGTTCTTCCCCTCCAGGTTGTGAAGCAGTAAAAGCACCTCAGGCTTTGAAATTATTCTGCAACTCCACCTTTTCCACCTTTCCTGAGATGTGAAAAGATGTGTGGGACAGATGTCTTTCACAGAGCTGCTGCAGGGAGTCAGCTGTGCAAAGCAAGGGCAGCCTGGAGGGAGCTGCAGGTTGCCCGTGTTCCTGCTGGTGCTGTCTGAGCAGTGATGGATTGGGGCCTGAGGGTGGACCCCGAGGGCTGCTTCAGAGTTAACTCACCCTGAGACTTTCTCCCAGTGGGATCCCAGCTAAACTTTTGAGCCTTTTCCCGTGGGAGAGAGGTGGCTGTGGAGGGACTGCTGCTTTGCTGACCTCTGGCTTGCTGACAGCTGTGGCAGGTTCACACACTGAGCCTGCAATCCTGCAGGACTCTTTTGTGGGGTCTCACACATCACACCAACTGCCCTCTGTCCACCAAGCACGGGCACAGTGGATCTGGTAATGGTAACAAGGAGTTTTGTGGCAGTCAGGGGATCATCTGGGTCTGTAAACCTCTGACCACCTCACTAATGGGCTGCAGGAGGCCATGGCTGAGCAGAAAGGTAGCTGCTCTGGTAAAGTAAAACTGGGCTCTGAAAATAATTACAGAAAGTAGAGGTGTAATATTTATAGAGCTGAGGCCTCTTCCTTCCTCTGCGTGGCAGGAGATGGTGTGGAAAAACACTGTCCAGGCAGCCTGTGCCCTGGGGCTGTGGCATTGGCTCCATCCCAGGCAGGATGGGAGGTGTGTGGGACTGGGAAACAGTGCCTGCCTTCAGGCCTTTCCTGGCTCTCCAGTGGCTGTGTGGAGACGAGACATGGGACTAAACAGAGAGTCCTCGAGCAAGAGCCTCCAGAGATGTGAAAGGAGCTCCTGTTTGAAGGGAGACTGGCAAGAGACCTTGAAGGGAGCTTGCCCACAGGACAGGGCTTTGGATAGCAAGGCAACATGTTTATTAAACATGGAGAAGGGAAGAGAATGCAGCCTATGATTGAGAAAACACTGTCCCTTTGAGGAGAAATTGCCCTCTAAGTACCTATGTAGTTTGCATTTTCCCTGTGCTGCTTCCTGTCATGTAGGCATTCAATTGAATATAAAGTTTTCTTTCAAACAATGCCAGAATGGGTGATAACTGTGATGGTAGGACAGAAAAAGACTGCTTAATGACTTTAGTCTTGAGTAAACACTTGCCTGAATCTGGAGAGTATTTGTGTTCATATATCTGATCTGTCTCAGAGATAAAGTGATGGGAGAGATCATCCTATCCCAGCTGAGGAGATTATTGATTATAATGCACAATCCTGATGTAGTGCAAAAACTAAAGTTTGAATAATGAATGCTGTCTGGTTTGGGGTTTGTTTTCCTTTTCTTTTTACAGGGGACTGTTGGCTCTTGGCTGCCATTGCTTCTCTCACCCTGAATGAAGAAATTCTGGCCCGTGTTGTTCCCAAAGACCAGAGCTTCCAGGATGAATATGCAGGAATTTTCCACTTCCAGGTATGTGGAAAACAGCCTTTTTGCCTTAGTGCTGTTGGGCAGAAGCCAGTGTGGCTGGCCACTTATCCATGTGTGATGTTTCCTGGAATGGCTCTGTGGGATGTCAAAGAGCCAGACAGAAAAAGGGAGGCAGAAAAGGGTGGGAGGAACAAGGCCATTGATCCAAGAGCTGGGAGCAGGGGCTGCCTTTGTGGTCCTTCCTCCCTGAGCAGAGGAGCTGAGTATGTGCATCCTTGAAGAGGGTGTGTGAAGCTGGCTGAGAGGGGGATTGCTTTCCCCCGGGGAAATCGGCATTCAAAGATAAACATCCTGGTGATGAGAGTGTACAGTGTGGGGTGGTGATGGATGTTTGTGCTCTCTCCCCCTCAGTTCTGGCAGTATGGGGAGTGGGTGGACGTGGTGGTGGACGACAGGCTGCCCACCAAGAACGGGGAGCTGCTCTTCGTGCACTCGGAGGAGGGCAGCGAGTTCTGGAGCGCGCTGCTGGAGAAGGCCTACGCCAAGTGAGTTGGGAACAAGCTTCCAGCCCACATCCCTGCTTCCCCACAGCTTCCCCAGCTGCATGGAACTGTGCATTTAAGGTGTCAGTCTGCTTACTAGCCTTTGCAGCTTTTGAGGTATCCCCCAATGGCTCCTTTGGTACGGCTTTGTTGACAGGTGCCTAAGACAAGGAGCCAAAAGCATTGGCTTTGTTGCTAGCCAAGGAAAGTCACTCTTGCATCTCGTGGTGAGGCTGCTCCTGGAGCAGCCTTCTGCCACCAGGGCCTGGGAAACTCCATTTCATGTGCTCTATGCACCTCTGAGGGCTTGGCAGCTGCACTGCTTCGGTGTGCAAAACACAGCGGTCCATGTGCCAGGCCTGTGTTCAATGCCCATATCCAAATCTCCATTTTGGGTTGGCCAGAGGGGAATTCTGTCCTCTAACTTTACTATTTTGAATTAACTTAAGAAATTTAGAAGTAGAAACGCTGTGACAGCTGGCACATTGAGTGCCTCTCCTGAAGGGAGAGAACAGGGAGCCTGATGGTTGTGTGTGAGAGAGAAGAAGAGAACAGGGAGCCTGATGGTTGTGTGTGAGAGAAGAAGAGAACAGGGAGCCTGATGGTTGTGTGTGAGAGAGAAGAAGAGAACAGGGAGCCTGATGGTTGTGTGTGAGAGAGAAGAAGAGAACAGGGAGCCTGATGGTTGTGTCTGTGCCCCATTTTGTGCAGGCTGAATGGATCATATGAGTCCCTCTCTGGCGGCACCACCACCGAAGGCTTCGAGGACTTCACTGGTGGCATTGCAGAATGGTATGAGCTGCAGAAGCCACCCCCCAACCTCTTCAAAATCATTCAGAAGGCACTCCTGAAAGGCTCTCTCCTTGGCTGTTCCATCGATGTGAGTTGGCAGATTTATTGCTGGGCCCTTGCTGTGCTCACAGGGAGCTGGTGTTGCACCTGTGCTGCACCTGCAGGAGCTGCACACAGGATGCCAGTCCCTCTGCCTATGGTTCTCTGCTCTACCTTGTGCCTGGGCAATCTGACCCACAGATGTGACCCAGGCATGTGCTTTTCATGGGGGTTAGGCCAAAACTAAACTTCATTAGTTCATGTTAAGAGCTCATTCCCTCCCTTGTGCTTCCTCCATGAGATGTTTTGCAGCTTCCTGGTCACACAGGTAACTTGTTAGGGGTCCTGATGGACCTGTGTTCCTAAGAAAGCCTTAGCTTGGCAGCAGGATGGTACAGGCTGAGAGGGTTTGGACAGAGATCTGCAGCTAATGGCTTCTGCAGTCAGGTGCTCAGAGGTGACAACATCCATCCTTGCTGCAGCCTTTCTGTGCACAAGTTGTACTTAAAATGTTCCCAAAAAGTCTGGGCTCTGTTCTTGCAGCAAGAGAGGCTTGGACTGTTGCCAGACCATTAAAAGGTTTTATGGAAAGACACATTGTCAGAAGCTGAACCCACATGGGAAAGGAAAGAGGAGCTTTGGCCCTGCCTTCAAGGATTCAGCATTGCTTTTAGCCTTACTGAAATGTAGCCTAAGTATTGTTATTATGGTAATCACCCTCCTCCCAAATGAGATTGTATCTTAGTTATGTCTAAAGGGAAGGTAAATTGTTTACAAAAACTCCATTCATAATATAAATGTAAATGTTTCCTCCCTTTTTTCAAGTTAAATCAGAGTCCCAGGAGAGGGAAGCTTCACAGCAGGAAAAGAGTTTGGTTGATGTCAGTTTGACTTCATGGTATTTTCAAGGCCTGTTTTACTTGTTTTCATTTAGATAAGAATCTGACATCTGGATTTTTGCCCCAGACTGATACAAATCCCTTGGTGGGGGGGGTGAGAGTAAATGTATTATGTTGTTGATAAGTGCTGGCACTTTCTGTAGTGTAAATTAACTGTTGCTGGGTTTATCCTTTGAAAAACAACCCTTGTAAAATCTTTCCTTCTCTTCTCTAAGAGAAATAGGGACACAGAGATTAAGCATTACATGGAGAGTGTGCTGTGGGGCAGTAATAGGGTATGAATTGACAGCAGGAATCCTGCCTGCTTGATCCAGTCCTCTCTGTTTAAGTTCAAACACGTTTGTTTAGGGATCACACACTTCTGAAGTGGTGGGAAGACAGTGACAGCCATATGTTTCATAGGTGGTTAAACATTCACTGTCTGGCAAGAAGTGACTTTTCCCTGCAGTGTTTAAAGGCCAGACTGCCCAAGCAGTGGCTGTGAGAAATGGAGAGAGGGATGTGCCTTCAGGTACCAGTGGCACCCAAAGTCCAGCCTGTTCCCTTGCTGCCCTGCAGGGTAGGTCCTAGGGGTGGCAGGGCTGGGGAAAGGGAGGGGACCTTCCCACCCTGCTGTGGAGCTGCTTTGACCTCCAAGCATAGCACTGGATCTTGCTGGACCTGGGTGTGATCCCGGTGTAGCCTCAGGCCAGTCACTCCCTGTTTTTCTCCTGGTCCCTTGAGAATGTGGAGTTTATTGTGTGTATCCCCTTTGGAGACACACAAGAGTGGCTACACCACACACCAAGTGTTTTGGAGCCAGGAGGGAGCTTTGCTGCAGTGCCAGGCTTCTGGTGTGCACCCCGTGCCACGAACATGGTGCCTGGGGTCCAGCACCACCACACTGCTGCTGAGCCCTCTCCCCGCTCTGTCACACTTGTTGCTTTGTGCAGCACTCCTGCAGCCTCCCAGCGAGATGGAAGTTCTGTTGGAGGGGGAATCTTTGTCCTTTGGGATCCCCTGCCCCTGGGAAGCTGCAATCACTGGTGTCCTTTGCTCCTCCAGATCACCAGTGCTGCAGAGACGGAGGCCGTGACCTCCCAGAAGCTGGTGAAGGGACACGCGTACTCGGTCACCGGGGCAGAGGAGGTAGGTGTGCCAGCCAAGGGGACAAGGTGCAGCAGCCCTGGTCTGTGGCAGCCACAGCCCCATCTGCCACACAGCACATTCTGGAGTGTCACCCCTTTTGTTGAATTGGGTTTGGAGCCTCTTCTTTCTGAGGGAATGCTAAATGAGTCAGTATGTTTTGGATAGACACAGATTTGCCTTCTTGGGTGTTTGACCAGAAAACCACCCTGTTATTGCATAAGCATGGCTATTTCCCACTGATCAGGGTGGTGGGCAGCTCTGTGCAGAGGGCACACTACCCTCTGCTGGTGACCAGGCCCTTCAGTGCAGATCTGTACAGCAGCCCACACTTTACCTTAAAAAACACACAGCAAGACGTGTCCCAAGCAAGAAAAACATCTATTATTGTCCTTGAAGTGCTTGCTCAACAGCACCTTTCAGCAGGGCATGGTGTTCAAACACAAGGGGCCTGCCCAAGAGCCTGTGACTGGTGAAGGCAAGACAAAATAAAGGAAGCAGATCGTGGCATCCTTCTGTATGTGCAATGGATTTTTGGTTAGTTCACTGATAATTGTTTCTGAAATGATTTTTCAAAGTTCAGGGTGAGGTGTAGGGAGCACCTGACACACTGTGCAGATTTGTAGGTGTACATTTGGTTTTCTTCTCACAGCAAAAGCAGGGAGGAGGGAATTTGTTCACCTTATTTCACAAGTAGGCATGACTTAGCCAGGCTGTTCCTTTGGAGATCTGTGCAGAGTCTGTAAGGATAGTTCATCTGAGGTGTCATCTCTGGACTCTGTGCTACTGCTGCTCTGCAGCTTTCTTGGCTTCAAACAGGCTCATCTTGTGTATAAGCAGGGGGATAAGAAGGCAATTCAATGTGAAGAGGCAGTTTATACCTAAGTGATGACTTCACAAAATACCTCTGTACCTGCTTTTTGGCTGTCATATAGCAGTTCTACATTCCCTTTGCTTGTGATCCTGTCAAAGGTGATTTTTTTAGCAGCACAAAGCAGACATTTTGGTTTTCATCAGCTTTGGTTTGTGCATGCTGTAAAACTTCTCTGGACAAGCCTGGCTGTGTGAAGCTCATTCAGAACCAGTTGGACTTATTCTTTTGGACCAGATGTGTGCAGGCTGTCCTGCCTAGCCCTGAGCACCGAGATGCTTGCTGTGTCATGTTTTCAATTACTGTAGAAGATGAGGGAGGGAGCACAGTGCTGAGTCCCTGGGAGATTCTCCACACACTTCTGATCCCATCAGGTGAACTTCCGTGGAACAGTGCAGAAGCTGATCAGAATCCGAAATCCCTGGGGAGAAGTGGAGTGGACTGGAAAATGGAATGACAAGTGAGTGAATGGCTTACTTGTTGCCAGCAGCCCCTTACTGCAGGGGTGCAGTCATGTTTCTGCACTTGTCTGTCTGTTCCCTACCTGAAAGTCCTCTGTAAGTCCTGTCTGGATGTGATGTTCACATGGAACTGTTTCAGAGAGAAGCCATCCCCTCAGTGCCATCTCCCTTGTAGCCATCACAGGATGCAAATTCCAGCCTTTGTGTAAGATGCAGTTATTTGCTCAGTGAATCCTAGAAAGCTCCCTGTAATTTCTGCTTGTTTAACAGCCTGGATTCAGCAGGGAGCTTCTGAAAACTCACTCTCTAAAAGGGCTTTAAAAATCCATTTCTGCTGTTAGCCGTGAAAGCTGGAGTTTACTCACTTCTGTGGCTGGGCAGTTTTTATTCTGACTCTTCCTTTTTCTAATACAAAGCTGTATCTCAGTCCAGGCATTAGCACTTTCTGAAAACAACACTCTGCTTCTCATCCTTACCTTGGATATTTGAAAAGTGAGGTATCTTATATGCCAGCTCCATCTATTTTTAATTCTGCAGTGGTTTGAGAATTCTGGAGCTGCTAAAAGTTAGCTCTTGTGCTAGAACAGCTACATTAGGGTTTCACCTTTCCCACAGGCTGTAGGTGATGTGGGGTTCTCTTCCAGCTGCCCAAACTGGAGTGGTGTTGACCCTGCGGTGCGGGAGCGACTGACCAGGAGACACGAAGATGGGGAGTTTTGGTGAGTGCCACTGGGTTCCCATTCCAGCAGAAGGGAATGTCATCTGTCCTGCTTTTTTCCATACAAAGTAACCTCTCCCGGTTTGCTCTTCAAGATGAGTGTGCAAATTCACCCCAAACCCCAGTGGCAGAGAGGGAGGATGGGCAAGGTGGTGGTATGGAAAACCTGTCCCTCCTGAGGAGACGTTGCCAGTGGCTTTGTCTCCCACAGGATGGCGTTCAACGACTTCCTGAGGCATTACTCCCGGCTGGAGATCTGCAACCTGACTCCAGACACCCTGGCAAGTGACAGGTACAAAAAGTGGAGCCTGCTGAAGCTGGATGGGAACTGGAGGCGAGGAGCCACTGCAGGGGGCTGCAGGAACTACCCAAGTAAGAAAAACTGGAGAAACCTTTCACTTGTCCACTTGTACTTTCTCTGGGACCTTCTGGGAGACGGTTTAGGGTGGCTCATGGGATATCTAGGACTAATCTCCAAAAAGTGTGGGTGTCTGGTGGCTCCCTGATGAGGGTCTGTTGTGGTTGTAAAGGCTGGGGTGGGCAGGGCAGTGCATTGGTTTTCCCTTCTCACCGTTGATTTTGGAAGTCAGAGCCACATCTGTGCTTAGCTGGCATGTTTCTGTATCATCATAGCTGCTGTCAAAGAAGCCTCTGAGCAGTTTGCTTAAATCCACTTCCCAGACACCTTCTGGACAAACCCACAGTACTTAATCAAGCTGGAGGAAGAAGATGAGGACCCCGATGATCCTGATGGAGGCTGCACTTTCCTCATCGGGCTGATCCAGAAGCACCGTCGGAAGCAGAGGAAGATGGGGGAGGACATGCACACCATTGGCTTTGCTATTTATGAGGCAAGGAGAGGCTGTAAGGGATGTGGAGGAGAAGGGAAAATCATTCCCCCTGGAATGGGGGGAATGCAGTTCTCAGCTGGAGCAGTGCAGTTCTCATGCTGGGCTTTCCATCCAAACTCAGATGGGTTGAGTCGGATGCCAGCCACAACAAGGAAGTTGGAAAGAAAAAAAAGCTGCATTATTGCCTTGCTCAGCCCCTGTCTCCCCTCCTGAGGGTGGAGAGGTCAGGAGTGTGAAAGAGGAGAGAAAGAGTAGACAAGAGTAGAGTAATTGAGCCTACAAAAAATCATGGTGGGCTGCAGGGAGGAGATTCAGCAGGAAGCCACAACCAGCCTGGCTGTGGCTGTGGCTGTGCCAGGCTGTGCCCACACTGCCTGAGGTGAGCCTCACCTGCCTCCAGGATGGAGCTGGGAGCTGAGCCAGCACTGCCAGCACTCAGCCATCAGTGATGTGGGCTCAAGCCTCACCTTCCCCTCAAGCCAAGTCTTTTTTTCTTTTGGTTTTTGGGTTTTTTTTCAAAAATGTGAATGTCCTTGCTAACTAATGGTGAGAAGAAGTAGCCCTGGAGATGGCAAATAACTCTCTTTTTCTCCTTGCAGGTGCCCCCAGAGGTACGTGGCAGGAGTTGGTGGTCGAGGTGCAGAGCTGGGGCTCAGTGGCTGGTGGGAAGAGGTTCAGAGGATCCTACTGCCCTGCAGGACAACATGACTGCACAGAGTCTGCAGTTAGAGGCCATTTGTTCTGGAAGGGGCCTTGAGCCCACTGCCTTTTCAGTGTCCTGGATGGGGTTAAGAGTGTTCAGTGCTGCAGAAACTCCCAAAGTAGCTCTTCCGTGGCTCTTCTCCCAGCCCAACCCCACATTTGCTCCCCCAGAGCACAGCTGCTTTTCCCATGTTTGCCCAGAGTTCATGTTTGACTCATGAATAATATTCCAAGGAGGTGTTTACATTCATTTACCTAAGCACCCCCTCTTTTGGTTTCTCTCTATTTCTACCTGCAGGCAGTCAGTAGTACACCCTAGGGGTCACAGAGGGGTGGCAATGCAGCAATGGCTCTGAGCTGTTGCTCCTCAGAGGAAGGACTGAAGCTGAGCAAAACCCCTGGGTAACCCCATTGCTGGGTGTGCTGTCCTCGTGAGAGTCTGTGCAGAGCAGCCAGGGCATCCTGTGGCTCCTGAGGCTGTGCCCAGACCAGTGGCTTTTATGTAAAACATGGTTTCATCAGGAAAAGAAATGGTGCTACTGGTTTAATTAAATGTCTTGTGTTCCTTTTTAATGTCTTAGCAGTGCTCTGTCACTCACCCTAGTGGTCCAAAAAACTCATTTCCATAAGAAGAATTATTCTGGCTGCGGTCCCGCAATTCTTCTTTCCCCTAAAAAGTGGAATTTTATCTCCCACTATGCAGCAGGTCTGACAGGTTTAAAAAATTCTTTCTTCATTCTTAAAAATCTGGGAGGACAGGAAAGAGGAGATTTCTGAAATATGCACATTCCTGAATTTGGCTTCTAGAGCTGAAATAGCCCATCTAGAAGACTTTGCAAAAATAGTTCTGGAAGATCACAGAATCATAGGATGGTTTGGGTTGGAAGGGACCTTAAAGATCATCCAGTTCCAACCCCCTGCCATGGGCAGGGACACCTTCCACTAGGTGTTAGACTCCAAATATGATTTTATTTTATTATTTTGTTTTGTTATATTCTTGGAGCCCTCCACTGCTCTAAGGCAGCCTGACCTCAGAGGCAGAGCTGAGCTGCAGGGGGCACCAGCTCTGGGGACCACAGGCACATGACTCACATGATATTTCAATTTAAAGTAAAATAGCTGGTGGAAAAATCTAATCTGCCCAATGTCTTCAGACACCCATCACCATCTGCAAAACAAAACAAGATCTGAATGATTTATTGCAGTGATCTGCAAAATACATTTGCAGTGGCATCTCAGGAGTGCTGTGGTGGGATGCACCCACTCCCTTTCTCTTCTTTTTCAGTTCTGTCAAACTGACATCTTGTTCCTTTTATTTTCTTTTCCCCCTACATAGCTAACTGACATATCTAGATATTTTTAATTTGTAAACTTGAACACATGCAGACTGCAGGGTTGTTTTTTTCCCTTTCTTTGGTTTTCCAAAGTTTTCTGGCCAGACAAATATTCATCTGAGCAAAAACTTCTTCCTGACCAACAAAGCCCGGGAAAAATCCAATACCTTCATCAACCTCCGGGAGGTGCTGAACCGGTTCAAGCTCCCTGCAGGAGAATATATCATCGTGCCCTCCACCTTCGAACCCAACAAGAATGGGGACTTCTGCCTGAGAGTCTTCTCTGAAAAAAATGCAAACTCCACGTGGGTAGTTTTTGGTGACCATATTTCAACAGTGTGGGCAGCACATGGGGGAGATGATTGTTGTTGTTATTGTTATCCCTATTACTATTTAATTAAAATTAAAAGACCTAGACATGTTGCATCTTAAAGGGCAGCTGGGCTACAGCCTCAGGAAGGGGTGGGGGGTATTTTGTGTTGAGTTCCCCTGATTCAAAGCAAGCCAAACCCTTCCTCTATCCTGTAATATTCCAGCAGCAGTGAGAAAACCAGGATTTCTGTTGTGTGAGGACACATTCAGCTTTTGAGGGGCCCTTAGGAGCGCTTGGGCACCATCTGTAGGTCTGGTGCTCCCTCAGCACCTGGGGGACAGCATGAAACACATCAGGAATACTTCAGGGCTGTCACATTTTTTTGGTATTTTAAAGAAGACATTACTAGACAAAGTTTGATTTGCTCCTGTGCTAAGTAGGCAGTGACCCAAAGAGTTCTGTGAGCCCCAAAATCCTGTCTGTGGCTCTGCAGGATGTTGCACAGTTTGTTCTCTTTTCAAACTCTTGTTGCCATAGCTGGCAAAATACAGCTTTTGCTGTGCTAGGTAATGGCTATGGCTGATTAATCCAGTAATTTTTGAATGCTCATTGTTATTTCCATATGTAAAGAATTTAAAGATTTAAAGAATCTCTCTTGAACTGAAACTTGAAGGAAAAGCATTGTAAAAGTGACTTGGTTTGATTTTAATATTGATTTCTTTATCTTTCTAGGGTGATAGATGATGAAATTGAAGGCAATTTTGATGAGGTATATCAAATTAGATGTTTTAAATGGAGGTAATTTTGTTGTAAGTAAGGGGATGTTGGAATGCCTGGTCCCTGTGCAGGGTGTTGTTTTCTACAGGCATTATGAAGAAATGTTGTCCCACTTTGGGAAAAGATCTTTCAATATCCATAGCTGATGTCAAGCAAATGGAAATACCATCAGGAGTATAATGAAAACAAGTGTTGTCCTTCATCCAGAGCTTGGACTCTCTAGGCAGAGGTTCACTCTGAAGAGTTAACTGGAGCCACAGGAAACTCCCTTTGCACTCCAGGAATCCAGCTTTCAGCAGCAGGGGTGTTTTCTGCATGTGATGCTGTTTCCAGGAGTAACTAGTGGCTCACCACATGTTTAGTCTTGCTGGAGCTGGGGATGCTTTGCCTACTAATGCATCTACCCCGTGTGTGGTGGGGGTTTTTTCAGCATTTGCAATGCCAGCATTTTGAAGTGCCCCTGAAAATAAAACTGAATAACATCATAGTGAAAACCACTTTGTACCTTCAACCTTGCCATTTAAATTTTTTACTAAGGGCAAGGAAATGCATTAAATCTTTATCTGGCAGAAATGTTCCTCCTTTTGACGTTCTCTGTTTCTGTGTTTTAGACTGAGATCAGTGAAGATGACATCGAACCCAGCTTTAAAAAGCTTTTTGGGCAGCTAGCAGGAAATGTGAGTGTTTTTCTGATAATACCTGAATGGCATTGAGTGGGTAAGAGAGATGAGGACAGAGTTCAGTTCTTGTGCAGAGTCAGCTCTCAAGTGTGAGCACAATTGTGCATCCCAGGCTCTGTGCAGTCACCCAGCTGCTTCCACAGCGGATTTGTGAGCGTGCCTGGTGAACAATCTCTGCTCCCTTTGAACTGTGGGCTCGACTTTTATCTCTGCAGGGCCCAAATTCTGTCCTTGGGCAGAGCATGTGGCTGGGCTGTGCCTTCTCCCCAGGCTGCTCTTGCCTCAGGCACACCTTGCAGCTGGGCATGCTAATCTCTGGGAATTGGTGGTGCTCCTGGGAATGGGAGGTGGGGAGAGCTTCCCACTTGCTTCCATTTGAGGGAACTGAACTCAAAGGGATGTTTGAAATTGGACACCTTGCCCAAAGACATCAGAGGCTGCAGATGGTGCCTGCAGCTCGTGGTGGGAAATTTGTTTTTCTCTTTTCTCCAGGATGCGGAGATCTCCGCCTTCGAACTGCGCAGCATCTTGAATAAAATCCTGGCTAAACGTAAGTGCCTTCCTCCAGGAGCAGCTTCAGATGGCCACCAGCAGGTTTCCAGCCTGGCCATGGCAGCACAGAGGGCACCACTGACCTGGGCAGGGTCAGAGTCTGGGCACTCCCCCAGACCTGCTGGTCGCTTTCCATATGGCCACAGCCATGTGCTCCCTCTGCTGCTTCAGGGGGCTGCAGAGATGCTGGGGCTCTGCCAGCCCAGAAGGTGTTTCACAGCATGTGTGCTTTGGCAGGGTACAGATGGGTGTATTTTATCCCAGCATCTGCCACTGGGAATTGGCTGCCAGGAAGATGGATGGATTTGAATAATCCTTGATAATAATCAAGAGAGAGGTATTGCTGTTGTTTTAGTACTGAACCACTCAGGAGTGGTTCAAGCAGTAGCCCAGCCAATGGTCTGGGGTGTCCCTAAGGAGGAGGAGAAACTTTGAAACTCTTGAGCTTCTTTTCCTGTGAAGATTCCTAGCTTGGCTCTGCATTATCTTCCTTCCCATTAAACAGTGCTCAAGAAACAATTGCTTGGAGAATGAAGGGTCTCTCTCATTTCCAAAGTGAAATCTTACACAGATGGTCAGGACTGTGGTGTATGCCTGTGTGCAGCAGCCAGTAATCTGCAATGGGGTGTTGCTGGCAATCAAGCTTGGCTTCATCCTCAGCCCTTGCATGAGGCCACCTCCTGCTGACCTCCATAAGCTGGAAGTCCACAGAAGTCCAGCCTTGTCTTTGCAGACAGGCAGTAGGGGCAGGAAAGCTTTTCTCTCTGTCCCTTGTTCCTGTGGCACACCTACAAACCAGA
Source organism: Notiomystis cincta (assembly GCA_013398075.1). Taxonomy (NCBI): domain Eukaryota; kingdom Metazoa; phylum Chordata; class Aves; order Passeriformes; family Notiomystidae; genus Notiomystis; species Notiomystis cincta. Next base: position 151,409 of record VZRX01011913.1, read on the forward strand.
CTAACCAGGCTTGGGGACACATCCAGCTCACTTGCACCCAAAGCTCTTTGTCAGCTCAGAGGAAGCCACTGATGGCACTGATGGAAGAAAATAAAGGCTGGGGTGGCTAGAGAGCTCATGAGCTATTTAGGAAGGTGCTGTGGTACAGCATGCAGTGAAAATCCTGTTTTTTGCTCTTTCTTTACAGGCCAAGATATTAAATCTGATGGCTTTAGTATTGAGACATGCAAAATAATGGTTGACCTGTTAGATGTATCCTTTAAGGCTCTTCCTAGATGATATTCCCCTTGCTGTGCTGAAGCAGGCGAGCTTTGCTCCCTGCTGGGTCCATCCTGATGTACTAATGGCTCCTGAGGTGGAGAAGATGGCTTTATCCTGGTTCCCCTGGAAAAGCCACTCCCTCACTACTGTTGTTCACACCTGCAATATCCCAGGGAATGGGAAAATCCATTATCAAACAAGACAGTCTGCATGGAAGCCTTCCCAGCTGCTGAGTGTTCTGGTTTAGCTGAGGACAAAGTGATGTTTGTGCTGGGAAAAGGCACCTGGCTCTCAGCATGGTGTGCATGGCCTTGGCTGTAGGGTTGTTTCACCTCTCTGTTATCCAGCTGGAGTTGGTAAGAGCATCAGGAAGCCATGGGGAATTAGCACATGGAAAATGAGGGAAACAAGTAAAGTGTTTTGTTTTAACATGCAGTACAGGAAGCAGTAGGCAGGATTTTAGGAGCTTTTACTCCTAAGAATACAGGCAGAAGTGTAGGATGAAGGATCAGGTCTAAGAATAGTTGTGTTCAGCTCCTCTGTGCAGTGGGAGTTGAATTGCAGAGTTGGAAAAAGGGAAAATTACCAACACAAGATGATACTTTTCTATAATTTGGTATAAAATACAGCAGTCCACAGGAACTCCTTGGCAGGTTTTGGGAGCAATGCCACAACCAGGTTCTTTTGTTAGCTGTTTCCACAACAGCTGAAGGTCTCCAAATAGCAGGCTTGGCTGTGGCTTTTCCTGTTTATAATCCAGACCCAGGACTTGTGCTCCAGTAACTGCAGGTGTTGAACCCACTATGCAAATAAAATGGCATCATCCTGGCTGGTTTATACTTGTAGTAGAAAGACAGTGTAGAAAGAGCTTGTCATGATTTAAATTAATGATCTTGATTGAGAAAGAAATCTTGGACAACAATTGTGTATTCAACAGGATGAGTCCTGGAGAGAGGACCAGTCCTTCAGAGAGGACTTGAATCCCTTTTTTTTCGCAGTATTTTTTAAGTCACAACTGCCCGTGCAAGTAAACCCAGCACAGGGAGAGGAAACCCCTTTTTTGTCCCTCTGAAGAAATTTCCTTAACTCAGAGAAGAATGATGGGAGTGGCAAACTGGGACTGAAGGAGTTCCACACCCTCTGGACAAAGATCCAGAAATACCAGGTAAGACACAACCTCTTTGGGAGAGCAGTCACACGTGGAAGTGGCTCTAGACTCATTTGTGCCATACAAGGTGCACATCACCTTTCCCAGAGCAGGGACTGTGTGTCCTCAGTCCCCCAGGTTTTGTCTTTATCTGCTTTGGCTGCTGCATTAAAAAAACCCTTACTTTTTCAAGCCACTTTTAGAAGAAATGGATGTAAGTACCAAATCCTTCAGACCAATGTTGGAAAGTGCTTTAAGTAACATGCAGGCTGCATTTCAAAATGTTTCACTTCTGCCAGCAGCCAAACCACACTCTAAATTATTGTCAAGGTTTCACTCTGGGTTTTGTGTTTTGCAGAAAATTTACAGGGAAATTGATGTGGATCGATCGGGTACCATGAACTCGTATGAGATGAGGAGGGCACTGGAAACAGCAGGTATTTATATTGATCTGTCTCTTTATAGGATTCCATCAGTTTCAGGCAGGGTTGAGAGATGCTCACCAGTCTGCTGTACATCACTTGTAAGCTGAAAGATCCTGTGTTCCCAGACTTGGAGGCCTCTGTTTGATCCAGATGCTCAGCCTGGGCTCTTGTCCTGCCACACAGGTGCACTAAAAACATCTCAAAGGAGTGAGAGGTTTACAGTTGTTTTCTTTAGGGACCAGCTTTTGGAGAACCACAAATAACTGCAACAGTCTGGTCTTGTAGCAGCATAACGTTGTCTTCCAGTGAGTCCCTCTGGGTATAGAGTGGCATGAACCAGTAACTGGGATACTGTGACCAAGGGAATGGAATTGGCTTGACCCAAGGCGTGATGTTCTCAGGAATGTTAAGAGCCAACTTGCTGCTGCAAATGCTGAAGGGCAGATCCGAGTTAGGACAGTGAGGGGCTATCTCAGAGCAGTACAATCCCGTCTTAATTTACCGAATTTTGGGTACTCTGGGGCCTTCCCCTCCTGCCACCACGCAAGATGAGGCATTTCATTTTGTACCAAGGTTTACTCTTTGGAAAGAGAGCCTTTTAAATCCTTGGCATTGTGTTTGCAGGGTTCAAACTGAACTGCCAGTTACATCAGGTCATCGTGGCTCGCTTTGCCGATGAGGATCTCGTCATCGACTTCGATAACTTCGTGCGGTGTTTGATTCGGCTCGAAACCTTGTTCAGTGAGTGGTACATGCTCAGTAACCAGAGAGACTCTGCTGCCCTGTGATTCCAGCAGGGGAACTGTCCAGAAGCCCAGGATAAGGCATTCAGACAAATTCAAACCTGAGATATTGATCTGGCTTCTCCTAGATCCAGGAATCAGTCTTTTTGGCCAGGCTGCTGAAACACAGCCAGTCTCCCCTGCAAACAACTCCATGTTGATTAAACAATTCTAGACAACAGTTTAAAATGTTCAGTCTTGCTCCTGCACAATGACTTTAGAGTGGCCCTTTCTGATCTGGGGTGCAGGCCATTGTCAAGTTTTAGATTCTGAGACTAAATAAATTCCTTATTGATCCTGAAGCACAAGGGAAGGGAAGATTTTCAAATTACTTCCTATATTCACCCTCATCTGTCATCTCTCTCCCACCACAGAAATGTTTAGAAAACTGGATGCTGAGAAAACTGGGACAATAGAATTGAACCTTGTTAATGTAAGTTCTTTTAGCCCTAAAACATTTGTTTTCATTTTGGGGAGAAAGTGTGGCTGGAACGTAGAGTCTGTCCTGCTCCTTTCTGGCTGAGGATGGCTGGTTATATGTATTCACATATATGCTAGATTTATCGACCTTGTGTATTTTTAAGCAGCCTTAAGAAAGTTTACCTTTTTAAAATGTGCCTACAACACAACATATTCTCTAGCAGAGGAGGTTACTTGCACCACAAGCCCTTTATCCCTTTGCTGGCAGGAATTTTGGCTTCTTCCCTGCTTTTTCTGCCAACAGGGTAAAATGCAGGTGCAGTTGTGAAGGCAAGACTCATGATCCTGCTCAGGGTCTGTTTCTTTGTGCCTCATGTGTGCCCTGTAGAAAGGGCTAAGTCTGGAGAAAAGCACCCTCCTACACATGTTGGACTTGCTCATTACCTGAACATAACTTATTTCTGAACCCAAAGGAGCAATGTGCACATCATCCCAAAACCCTGATTTAAATGAGTTATAAATTTAAAACACTCAGGAAAGATCCTAAAATTACTTCTGTAACAACAGGCTGACTTTATGCTAGAAATGGGAATATGCATGCTTGCTACAGGTCTTTTGACTAAATTTAACCTTGTTTTCCTCTGTCTGTTGTTACAGTGGCTGTGTTTTACTGTCATTTGAGCCACTGGCATCAGCTTGAGACCTCAGCAAGAGCATGATCAGGTGAAGATAACCAAGCTACATACAAGTAATAGCCAAACGTGAATGTGCCTTAACTCACACATAGCAGATTTTGCACGCAATTGCAAGAAGCATTCTACTTCAGCAGAAGAATCTGCAACCTCATTTTTATGGGTCTGACAGTGTTTGCCTACTATTATATAGCCTCTTAATTTAGTATGAACCCCCAGTGCAAGTTTTGAAAATACTGCTTTGCTAATACCTTTGTATTTAAGGCATTTTACAGGACATCAGGAAGAAAAGCTCATTATAGCTTGACAATCTGGTTTAAGAAAGTTCTTTTTGAACAACATCCTGCATATCTGAAATTAGGAATGAGATAGTATTACATATCTGAATACCTGAGAATACCAGAGAAAGGGGTTCCACATATGCTTTGTGTCAAGCCCCAGCACTATTCTAGTTAAATATTCTTTAAAGAATTTAAGTAGCAAGTACATATTTGACCAAAGTGACCATTCATGTGCCTGGAGCAGGAGGCTGGTGGCAACAAGACTCTTCCAAGAGAAAGCCCCATGCTTTCAGGTAGAATCTTGGGTTCCTGTATCTTATTTAACTTCCTTTGAAATAGAAGAAAGTATTTAAATAAAAAATAGAAACCAAGTTTGCCAGACTGGTATTTCTGCTGAAAATAAGCACTTCTTTTTTTTTTCTTGGAGATGGATCATCACAGTGCACATGCAGAGCTTTTGTTTTCAGGAAGAGAAGTTGTTGCCTTTTAAAGGGGACAAACATCAGCATTCTGGAGCTGATTGTGGATGTGTGGCAGTTAGAGCAATGTTAGAGAGGCTGATACTTCAAAAGATTCATGCTTGAACAGCTAAAGGTTTCTAAGATAGATATCCCACCCCCAGCCTGCTGAAATCAGAGACTGTGCCCATGAGCCAACTGCTGCTGCCTTTAGTATCCACACCTGAGGAATGGTGTCCTCCTTACAAACAATTTCTTCCTCATGGGCACCTTTTCAGGAAGCAGTAAGACTTACCTAGTAGGAAAACATGAGCCTGCAGGGTGAGGCACTTCCTCAACACCCTCAAGGAATTATTTGCTCCTGTTAAATACTGTTCATTATCAAATTACTGATATCAAATAGAGAGATAGAAAGGGTAGCTCTATAGGAAAGGCTTTATTTGGAAAATATTTGTACCAAGTTCTTTTTTTTTTTTTTTTCCTTAAGTATGTCCCTTAGCTTTTAAGGTTAACAAAGGTTATGTGCAACTAACAGATTCAGCTTAATTTTAAATGCAGAAAAACTACCTTGAATGCATGGGGAAGGAGGGGTTCAGTTTAATACAGAAAGTAGCTGAAATTTAGTGTAATGTAGAACAGCAGTGTGTCTTACTGGTAACATTTCTAATAAAAATCACTATTAAAATACCCAGAGTTAAGCTTAAGAGGAGAAAAAACTTTAATGGTGGAGTAAACAAGTGGAATAAAAACAAGTAAGTTGTCAAGGACTACAGAAAGTTTCTACACTTAGTCTTCAAAGTATAAAATACAATAAATACATGAGGCTCTTTGTAAAAAGAGGAATCTAAAACTACATTTCTGTTACAGCACATGATATTTTGAATACATAGAATTTCTAAGATGCTACAGCTTTTTTAAAAGTTATTGCTTAATGGATTGGTCATGTGGTTGTCACTCTTCAGATGCACTTCAGTTTTAGCTTCTTTTAACAAACATTCTGCTTCCAGCAATAAGCAGTTGGGTGCTGTGCACATACTTTAATTTCTCCCATCTGGAAAAAGCCTCAGGATGAATTTGGACAAAGCCAAGTTGTCTGTTTCATGATGATTCCTTCAATGGCAAATTCAAAAGGTCCTTGTATTTAATGCAGAAAAAAAGTGACACTCTCTTCTGCCATGTTTGAAGAAATCCAAATGGGTACTTGAACATAATGGCTTGATTTGACCAAAGGCAGCAGAATTTCATTTGCTTGTAAGCATTATTTCATCTTGTACAATGCCCTCATCCATTTGCTAATGCATCAATCCTTCATTTGTTTTCAAAGCACATTCTTCATAGCTTTCAAATTACATTGTCATTGAAATAAGTCTCATGATACTGGAACCAACACAAAACGGACCTTTTTTTCCTGTAAGTTATCCATGATTAGTACTTCAAGAATCTGGCTTCTGTACTACTTCATGCCAAGCTTCTTTGTCTAGGTTTAATCCTCGGATACAGCTGATGGAAAACAGAAATGAGGTTTAAAATTTTAGTACTTTAAAAGGTTACTTTTTTAAAAAGAAAAAATAAAGGAACAAAAAAACCCCCTTCTCTTTGGTGCTACAATTCTAATGTAGCAAAAGCATGGTTATAAAAAACATCCATGGCACTAACAAATATGAATTTAGCAGTCTTAGGCAAGCTTAAAAAAATACCAACCATGTCAGTACAAAAGGAAGGTATTGAACAGCACATAATTGAGTACTTTCTGCTCTGCCCAGATGGGTGGGCCAGGAAAAGCACGTGGCTTTGTAAGTCAAGGGACTTCTGTGTTCAGTGAACTGTGGGATTGTTCCCTGTTTTATAAATGGGACCAGAGAGGTATTAAAGTCTGGTTTGCTTTCTCTCAGTGCCTGTCAGCTTTTATGACTGTATAGCTTTGGGCAAGCTGGAAACATGTGCCTGCAGAAGGACCATGGCAGTGGAGGAGCTGTGCCTTAAGAGAGGGAGGGTGGGGGCCAGTCCCATGAATGACCTGCCCAGCAGAGAACTGGTACCAGCCCAGCAGAGAACTGGTACCTGCCCAGCAGAGAACTGGTACCTGCCCAGCTGAGAACTGGTACCTGGCAGCCTGTGGCCCCTGCACCGTGTGCTGCTCGCACACCCTGGCCATGCACACAGGGGTGCCGGGGACAACTGACAGGACACAGCTGGGGACAGCACACAGCAGGGATGAGATGCCTGGGAAGCTCTTGGCTCCCACTTAGAAAGGCTTAGGGAACAGCTGCTGTTCTGAAAAGCATGGCTACTGGCATATGGAAATAGGAGGATTACACTTCCCACAGTCAGGAGAGATGAACCCTCCATGCTCTAAATGGCAATGCACATCTACATCACAGCTTTTCTCATCTAAAGATGCCCCCTTCTCTCTTTAACCACACTCTGGCTTTCTTCTTTTCTCAAGGACTAAGGCAAGGCCAACAACTTCACCACAAGGTCTGTCTCAGCCTGCTGTGATTTCACCACTCTTGGAGGTGAAGTCAGTCAGTTACAGTATCAAAACACCCAACAGTTCAAAAACGCCCTTTGACAGTATTATCTTATTAACATGAGGAGCCAGGGAGTCACTGAAGAAGGGTAGAGCACTGATACACATAATTTAATCCTTGGTTTTATTCAGTACACTTGACTGCAAAAGGATAAAGCAACTATGATAAAGACTTAAGAATATATTTTCCTCTTTGGTCAACATCATAGCCTAGATTTCAGCTGCTGTATTAAGAGGCAAGTAATTGCTTTGGAGAATCACCACAGGATATCTCAGTGGCAGCACTAGAACAAGTGAGCAGTCACAGGAGTGTAACAGTTAATAAATACTGTGTAGTTTTCCCCAAAGATTCTGTTGGGACTGTATTGTGCTTACAAGGTTAAGTTGTGATCCCTAGTTTAAGCTGTGCTGCCTTGTGCTTTTGTTTTTTCTAGAAGCACAGATGCTCCTTGTGTTCTTACACACCTGTGCTCAGGCTGAAAAAGCACAAACTTATGAACAAGCAGCACATGCACAATTCACCCCGAGGCAGGCAAAAATCAAAAAGCTGCCATTTTGACCTTACTGTGCAGAGCTGATGGCTGCTCTCAATTTAGAAATGTTTCCTTTGGAGAGGAAAATACTAAGCAGGAGTACTGTGTTAGGGAGGATTTTACAGTACATGTTGTGTAGGCCTGACCTGGAAATGATACAGAAATGAAAACCGATTTTGCTTTAGATAGTCACCCTGCAAAATCCAACCAGTTTAAGAGTAAGGATTATCTGCATGAGGAAGGAGGTTCAGCCTCTTTCAAGCATCATACATCAATCAGCTAAAATTCACAGTGGTTAATCTTGGAGAACCTCTTATCTCTAGCACCAGGGCAACTAGAATTGTAGAAAAAAGCTTAATGGAATTTTTATATATGTGTCCATCTGCCATAGTTTTCTAGCAACTCGGCTATGAGGGGAAACACAGGCACATGATTGAAAGTATCTTATTTGTACACAGTTGTTTTAAATAAAAGAGGCAGTACAAAAGGTGATGAGAGAAGAAGAGGCCATTCATGTAAGGCCTCAGACATGTGGTTAAACGTTACTTAAAAACCACAGGAGAAAACAAAGATCCGCCTTTACTGAGCAATGTAATCTGTCCTCCACACTAGAAAAAAAATGCATATCCTAGATTTTTGTAGTGTTTATCTCCTTGGATCAAAAGCTGCCCTATGTACACATGGAAGGACTCATGCAAGTTTCAGTTCTGAAGGCCCTTTGTGCCAGTACATCACTTTTTTGAAACAGGGAAAACTAGTTTTGTTCTCAAACAATCATAAAATATCCGGAGTTGGAAGGGATCCCCCAAGGAATCACCGAGTCCAACTCCTGGCCCTACACAGGACAGCCCCAAAATCACCCCATGTGCCTGAGAACATGCTCAAGAAAATCTTATTCATGTTTGGATAAAAGGGGTTTTTCCTCTCTAAGATGGTAAGACAAGGTTGGTATTGGGGCCTGCTGTGTATAGCAGGAGGGGGATACATGTTGTTCTTTTGTGCACCCAGTAATGTGTGTTAAGTACCTCAAACAGAGGTGTTAACCCGCTCTGCCAAGGTACTCAACACCCTAAATAAAGATGGAGAATGTCAACTCCTCCCTCTTGACCCTTAAAGCTGCGCCTCGATGCAAGAGCTCCAATGAGAGTACAATGCTGTGTGCACTGCCCACCCTGGGCTGGGGTTCTGTGGCTCTGGAAGCGCCCAGGACTCACCCCCAGCAGGTTTCGGGGCACGTAGCCTTCCCTGTCGTTCAGCCGTGCCCACCACCACTCGACCTCCTGCTCGTCCTCCCGGCGCAGGATTGTCATGCAGTCTCCTTCCTTCATGGACAGCTCGTCATCGTTCTGAGCCTCGTAATCCCACAGGCCATAAATCACTCCTTTGTTCATGATCCCCATCTTCTCCTGCACGCCTGCAACATTGAAAACACAGAGCGGCTACATTGAGAAGAAAAATAAATTAAAAGGGCAACAGGAGGGAAGATTCCTTTAGTCTTACTGGAAGAAAAAAAAATAAACAAAAAACCAACAAACAAACAAACAAACAAACAAACCCACCACCACGGAATTGCTACCTACTTGGTACCTTACTGCCTCCTCAGTTGGCCCTGGAAGAAGTGGCTTTGTGAAGTTACTGACAGCAGATTCCTTCCTTACACGTGCACAGAGCACAGCACAGATTGATAAAAGGTTATATTTTTGTGTTCGTGCTTTCTAGACCTCAGTGATGAGCAAGAAAAACTTTCTGTACTCTTAGTCCTGTCTAATCTCTTCCTGTCACAGGGAGATAGCAATACCTGCTTGGGTTGACCACCACTGGCATTTTCATGCTTGTGGTGCCATTTGGCACCTGGGTCAATTTATTTCAGAACTTTAAAACAAGTTGTATCTCAGACTTGTACCCTGAAAGATTTGCTTGCTGCTCTGCAGCTACTTCTGGTTATCTCAGCAGTTCTTAATTTCTAACACTATTTTTATTTGATTTTGTTTTAAGTATTGCCTTTAGAACACAATTCTGTTAAACTATTTCTGCACCAAGGTGTTTTGGAGTATACACATAGGCCCTGCAGTGTTATTCAGAACTTGCTCATTTTACAGCTGTAGCCAGAGATCATAATCTTCTTTCTGTACACATTCCTCAGCCTCTAAGAAGAAAACTAGAAAAGATATCTTCTTTGTGCACCAGTTAATTTTCTCTTAGGTAATTATTTTAAAATACTGGATCCTACTGGGTTTTTTTTGTTTGGTTTTGGTATTTTCAGGAGCAGAGAGCACACTGCATCACAAAACTTTCCCCTTTCATCACATATCTATTACCACCTACATCTGCTACAGGAAGCATCTGCTCAAATCACATTCTTTATTTCTGCACATTCTTCACAGCTCAGCAAATAAAATGAAATTACTTCCAGTGCATGATAAACTCTGCTCAGAGAAACTCTTCCCTTGCTTTGCACTTGGTATAATCAGTGTTTGGCCAAAGCTGTGCTCTGCACCCACGTGGAAGGGAAGATTGAGCACTGAGCATCAAAGTAAACAGAGAAGATTCACACAGTGCATCTGGTGTCCTAAAGTGGTGCTAAACAGTCACACAGGGTAGTGGAGCAAACACAGATAGCACAGGCATAACATTTAAGGAGGGGAAAAATTCCCTACTTAAGCAGCATCAGACTTGTCATTTAATCAATGCTAAAGGATTACTGGTTTTATTTAAACCTACCTGTACCTCTTACTTGATACTGGACATCATTTGCAACAAAAAAGATTAGGTGAATCAATGAATTACACCAGGGTTTATCAGTTTAATAATCAGTTTGGAGGGGCAGGTTTTAGTGCAGTTCTGGAAACAGATACATATTCCCAAACTTCTTTTACAGAAGCAGTTTTAGGCAGGGAACAATTTCTTACAGTAACTACAGGCAACAAGAACGAGTCTTAGCAATAGGAATAATTTCTAACGCAACAATATGGAACTTTGACAGCTGAACAGCCAATATATCTAGAGAGAGTTTCAGTGGTCTCAATCTGGAAAAACTGGCAACAGGCCAAAACCTTACAGCCCTATCAGAACCCATCAAAAAGTATCTCATAACATAAGAAGATCCCAAACTCAACAAAAAACAGAGTATCAAGTGAGATCACCAGCTGGCAGGTCATTGAAAAAACCCACAAACAAAAAGAATGTATTTCTTCATGTTATACATAATGAGAGCATGGACCCCCTTTCCACAGCATCTCCTGGGCAGTTTACCTGAATTTAAGAATTAGACAAATTCCTGAAAGAAATCCCTCAAGTGCTGTTCAACACAAAGATGCCATCTCTTAACTCAGATATGAGTTAAAACCAGTTTAAAGTATTAGACAAGTACCATTATTTTTTATCCAGTCCTACAATCTTCCTTGGGTATTTGGTGTTGATGACCTCCCTTGGAGTCTGGATACAAAACCAAATGCAATTTTGCTTAGCCTACAAATTTTGATGCCAGTTAAAAAAGCTTCCTCCCTTTATAGAGAAAACTATGTATTTGGCACCAAGAGACACAGTTTTCAAGCTTAGTGAGGACAGCTGGACAGACTGTTTTGAAATCTGCTGGCTGAGCAGCTTAGAGAAAACTCAGCTCTCGCCTGTGCCACAAAAGCAGAAAGGCAGTTTTACAGCTTTTTCTGCTGTGTTACATTGCTGTTACTCTAACCTCTTACAGAGAGATGACACACCAGCTGGTAGGTGCCATGGGGACATCAGCTACATACAAAACAGAGAAAAGTAATTTAAGACCTCATTACACACAAAACATACAGCAAAGTAATGTAAAACCTCATTGACTAATACTCATCACACCCTAGGGGGAATTCGTTTTCTCCATTAAAAGATAGTATCTCCATAGCCTTACTATTTGAATAAAACCTAAATTTAATATGGGATTTCTTTTTAAATGCAAGTGAAGAAAATGTCAGGAAGGTAAAGTCAAACTCAGTGCTTACTAACACCCATCAAGGCAGGAACGTGGCAATACCTTTTCTGGCTCAAAGGTGCACATTAGGAAATACTCCTCATCTCAAGACGCCAGGTAACAGCTGTGAACTGCCCACTGGCTCTTGTTTTTATGTAAAAGAAGTTCTTATGTGGCAAGATTCACCTAATTGGTGTATCTGTCAACATGCTTCTCTCAAAGCTTTTAACGTAGGGGAACCTTTTGTTACTCAGATCTCCTCCACAGGGTGAATATTACAAAGTTAATCTCGACGGAAGATTCTGTGACAGGAAGCTGGCGAAAACCTCTCTCATTCCAAGAGGAACCTGTGGCACAGGCACATAACCTGAGTGTGCAACTTACCCCCCTCATGCACAAACGAACTGAGAGGCAGCAGGGAGCCCCTGGCACGCTGCAGGGATGACACTCACCATACAAGAACTGGGAGCACTGCGTGTAGCCTTCCTCCATCTCCTCGCACTTGTCCGCAGCCGTCTGCATGTCACTGTAGGTCATGGCAAAGACGGCTGCCCCCGACTCCACCAGGAACTTGCACACCTGCACGTTATTGCAGGATGCTGCACAGTGCAAGGGGGTCCTGCAAGGCAAGGACAAAAGGATGGCATGTTGCTCCCACTGCTCGTGGAGTGCTTACAGAGAACGGCATCCGTCCGTGCAGGACCTCAGGCAATCAGCCCTGCCCTGCTGAGGGCTGCCCAGCACAGGATTTAACCCAGAATGTCAAGAGCAATCACTTTCTACAGATAACAGGAGCTACACCAAGAGCTGCTTGAGCCTTAAAGCTAGGTTTCCATGCAGAACTCTAGTTATTCTACCTTTCTATAATCTATTAACATTTTAGGAACATTCATTAAGGCACTAAAAATTAAAAATTAAATCCATATTAAAAAACCCAATCAAATCTTTCTGACATCATGCCTCTTACAATCTAGATAATTACTTCAAGATTTGACTTCGTGACAAGTGCAGGTAATTGGGATAACCCCTGAGGTTGAGGGAGCACAAGCATCTTTATTCAGTCTTAGGCCTCAAGCACTTCTGTTACAGGCAAAAATAACAGTAAAATCGCTACCCCCTGTACCAGCCTTCCATAAATTATCTACCTAGTTATTTGTACAAAGGATTTGTAACACATTATCAGCTGCAAGCTTTGTTTGTAGGTTGTGGTTTTCCACTTTGTTTTGGGTTAAAGTTGTCTGATTACTGGACCAAGAACTGGGGAGAGTTTGCAGGGATACTGCCCAGAGCACGGGCAAGTTATAGGCTGTCTCACAGAGAACACTGGGAATTTCAGCATAAGACTCATTATAACCTGTCTCCAATATCTCAAAGAAACAGAACAATTTCCTGACAACTGTGTCCACCCCTACAATGCTTTTTTCATACAGGAAATATTGCTGTGATTTCCCTATTTTCCCCTTTGCACCATCCCATATAATGCCTCACAGAGAACTGCTGTTGCTCTGCTTTGGACAGAAAATTCATTGCCAGCTCCACAGGAGCAAAAACAAAGGACATTCCAAGGGATGTGCAGCAGCTCCCAAGTCATGGCTCTTGTGGAGAACATCCATAAGGAACCACTTAATGAAATCCTTACCATCCATCACTGTCTGCAGCGTTCACATTCACCCCAAACTGCACCAGGAACTTCACGATTTCCGTGTGCCCGGCACACACAGCGTTGTGCAGCGCAGTAATTCCTTCATCGTTGGGCATGCTAGGATCTTCCACCTGGCCAGCCAGAAAGGAACCAATCACATTCAGATGAAACTCTCTGGAATAAGCACCTCTTCTCATATAAAAATCAGCTGGTTTATTCTGAAATACGGATTTGTGACGTATTTCTAAGAAGGATGTGAGCAATAGGCAGAAGCCTAGAACCACCATCGACTTTGCAATAAGACTCATTTTTAAGCTTGCAGTCTCCCTTTAACAGTGTGGTTTAGAGAAATAGTATCTTGATTACTTACTAAAGATATTTTGAACAAATTTCTGATATTTGTCTACTTAACTGTGAGCAAAGTTCACATGGATTTTGCTTATCAAATTCTCTGATAACATGCCAGATAGGGAATGAAACACTATATAAGAAATGAGGAAAAGCTGTCCTGCAAATTTATAGCCTTAATGTTAAAAATCCACTGTAGATTTAACACACTTAAAATCAGCCTCCAAGTATGATCACTTAGATTCTGTTAGGATTTATCTCCTCAAGAATAGATCTAGGTTCTGCACTAGTCCAGAAAAGCTACGACTTCCCTGTTTCAACCAGGATTGAAATTCCTTGTCTTACAAATTAGCATTTGTACCTCATAAATTATTCTCTGCACAAGGTCAAACTCTCCCTCCAAAGATGAATCCAGAAGCAATGCCAGGGGATTGAATTTCACTCTCATTCCGTGCCCAATCCTCTCGGAGCCACTCTTACGCAAGTTCGTCCTCTTCCCCTGTGAAAAGGTAACACAAGTTACAGGCACTTTTTTCCTGGAAAGAACAAGAATGCAAAACTGCTTATTTGGGAATGACAGCAGAAATGATCAACTAGAAAAGTGTTTCATATGAAATTTATACTATTTTTTACCAATTCCCAAACACATTATGAATTTATTAGGTTAAGCATGTTATGAAAGATCTCTGTTTTATCTCTGGACGAGATCACTATTCAACTCTAATACAGAAGTTACCTTGATCAAACATCAACAAAGTAGTGGAGCTACCAAAGATCAGGAAAAGATACATTTTTTTCTTGTTATTTGGATGATTTTACCATTACTCTCCCAGCTGTTAGACAAAGCAAGCAGCACACTCCACAGAGTACACTACTTTAAGTGCTGATGTAAAGTTCCTAACATTTTCATAAGTATAGGAAAGGTTAGCAGGAGCAAACAGCGATGGCAAATGGTTTTGGAAAGATACAGAACCAAGTGTAGAATTGCTTTAGATGCTCCCATTGTTACTGGAAACCAAATATTTCTATAGCTGAGTTTGCAGCCTTTCCTTTAGGGAACATGCTCACATTAGCTCAGCACTCGCCCAGCTGCCTGGGCAGCAGCAATAAGACTATTCACTAGGGTATGTAAATTTCTGACAGATGTCCAGGCAAAGATGAATAGAAATGACTCATATTCTGCAAGAGCAGGCATGTGGAGATAAGATATAGAAGTAGAGATTCCCATGAAATACTCTTCTGCCTGTAGATTTGTACATAAAATCAAAAGTAGGGGCTTTTGCAAGAGTGAGCCTGGCAGTACAACCCACAGATTTAAATATGAAATCAAGAAGTTGGGCTGGTTTCTTCTCATTATTGCAGAATTATTACAAAACCAAGCAGAAATGAGTTCTTACAATTCAGGAAATCCTACCACTCAAGTCTCCTTGTAAAAGGGAACAAGAACAAAATCTTTAAAGCATATACACACAAAATGCCTACTCCATGCACAAATTACAAGGTCAAAAAGCATACTTAAAGCTTTTAATTCCTCTGCACTGAAGTGATAGAGAAAGAAAACACTTTCATGTATCAAGTTACCAAAACTGTACTCATGATAGGTTTTTAAAGACAGTCTTTGAGAAATCAAAACCATTTAGCATTTTTGTTCTACAACAGGGAGATAACATCATACCACACACAGATACAAATTTGCAAAATAAAATGGTAAAAATCCTGTCTCCTCATAGCCCCAAGAGACTCCATTTTGATGCAACTTGAGAACAGACTGATGTTAAATCAGGTGCCAAAGAAATTTAGAAAACATTCAGTAGAAGAAATACAAATGGCTGATGTCTACAAATGAGTTTTTAAAGCAGAAACTATAGAAGTCTGCCCCTCTGTATTTTTCAAGTAAGGTACTTCCAGATAAACAAACGCAATCCAGGATTAAGAAAATTAGTTTCCAGCTCATATTAGCAATAGTGGAAAAGGTTTGTGAAATCTGTATCTGTACCTCAAGGAAAAAAAAGCTGCTTTAATTTCTTTTGAAAAGGAAGTAAAAATGGGTGCAGGCAGACTTCTAAAAGTAATATTCTTTACAGCTCTGAAGAGTTTTACTATTTGTGTATTCCATTTAAAACTTTTCACTGTGTCATTAGTTCTAGGGACAAGAGAAACTTCTCATTACTGTCATGCAGTCTGGACACAAGAGCATCACACAAATAGAACAGATACCCACAGAGAGACTTCTAGACTGAGTGACTGTTCTCCCACATCTGCTTAAGCTCTGCAACACAATGCACAGGGTTTATGGCAGCACTTGAGATGATTTATTGACAGGGCACCCCAGTTGTACACTAATACTTACAGGAGGCAAGGAAAACTGCCCAGTAACTTCAGGAGGCCTCATATTGAACGAGTCCTCTCCCAAACTCTCTGGTTCCCCTGATGGATAGGGAGGTGGTGGGTATGGAGGATATTCTTCCATGTACACCTCCAGTGGCAGTGGAGCTTCTAGGTTTGGCTCTTCTGGTTTGGGCTGCATGAGTTCATCACTGTCTGATACAGCCTCAGGTACAGTGTCCAAAGGTACGGGGGGAAGAGCAGCCTCGCTCTGCTCTGCTGCTGTGCTTTCTGTCTCCTCAGCAATAGCTGGTTCTGGCATGGAAGCAGCTGTTTCTTTTTCTGTATCTGTGCTTAGATAAGGATTTGGGATTTCCACTGGGCTTTCAGGACTGGCAGCTGATGCCGTCTGTTTGGAGGGATGCGACGGAGCTGAGATAGTCTCCATTGCAGCCAGAGTGGTCCTCTGATAGAGCAGCTTCTGAATGTTGGGGCCATTAGGCCCCTCTGGCTCAGTAATAGAGCTGCGTTTCTTCAGCGGTCTGGGGGCATTGGAGAGCTTCTTCCGCAGCGCCTCCAGGTCGGCATCGCTCTGGTTGCGGTAGGGGTTGGACAAGAAAGGCAGCAGCTTGGTGGGGCTCAGGGGCCGGGGTATCCGCTCCGGCTCGTGGCTCTCGTGAGCCGAGGCTGCTGCTTCCATCTCAGGCTCTGGGCTGCCTGGCTTGCCCTGGAGGTTGGAGTAGATGTTCTCTGTCTGTGGCAGCTGATTCTGTACCCCAGCTCCTGCCATCACGGGCTTGCCATACACTGTGGAGCAGTTCACAGAGGGGTGGGGGGGAAACAAGTTGGAATATTTGATCAACAAGAAAACAACAACAAAGAAGAAAGGTGAAGCAGGTTGTGTATTCTTTATGCAGGGCAAAGAAGCAGAATACAAAAAGCTGAACAGAACTAATCTGGTCACCAGATTTACCATTAGTTATCTTGCAAACCCAAGACAAACATTCTGCACTTCTTGTTAACACTCTTACATAACATGGAAGATCCACCTAAGATTCTTACAGGTGCTCTCACCCATTTAATTACCCTGAGGAACAGCTTTCCACCTGGTCTATGTGTATGAAGAACATCTATCTGAGGTTCATCACACAGAAGAGAGAGAGACAGCCACAGGCTTACCACTTGGGAAGTGTGGTCCTCTGGTCTGTGCCCTTGTCAAAGCACTCTGCACTGCCTGCTGGAAGTTCTTCCCAGGAGTCTGCTGCTGGGTGTACATGCTGTAAATGGAACTTGCAGCCACAGTCTGAGGCTTTCGAAATGGTGGCAGTGAAGTCTCTTTGGATGGCTGAGGAGTAAAAGGTCTCACAGCTACTGCTGGGGGACTCTCCTGTTTAGAGGAAGGAAGAATTTGATCCAGGCTAGAGGAAGAACCTGCAGGAGGTACTGAAATTCTTTGCTGTATCTGCTGAGAAGGATGGGAAGGCTGCTGTGCCACTGGTTTTTGCTTGTTCCCCATAGCTGCAATAGTCAAAGGCAGCTTCTGCAGGTTTCCATCCACCTTTGTATCAGCAGCTTGCAGATGACTGGCTTGACCGAAGTAAGGCAAGTTTATCTGTTTTGGTTTAGTGGGGACAGGTGGTGGCACCTTGGTTACATTTTTGTTGGTTGTCTGAAAGACAAAGAAATTTCATTACCATAAAACACTAGAACATGGTTTAGGAGTTCTGCTGTGAAGGACCAAAGAGCCTCAAAGTATGACACAGTATCTTATTTCTACTACTGCTGCAACAATGTTTATAGCATCATTGGAAACAAGAAGAAACTGCTTGAAACATTTTGTCATCATTGTTGTTTGTATGTACTTTGAGCCTGTTCTCTTGAATTCTTTCTGTAACAGCTATATTTAAACCAGGAGCAATGGCAGGGCACAGTAATTTCTCTAGAGATATCAGAGACAATCAGTTGGCAGGAGGCTGCTCTCCAACAAAGCACCTGTCATGCCCAGTTGTGGGCTAGTTTACCCCTACCTGATCAAATTGTGCCCTTGTGCCAAAATTAGGTGGGAAGTCTTGCTGCTATCAAACATCTGAAGGACACTGTTGCATTAAAGAGTGAAACAAGTATGTAGAGGACTTAAAAAAAAAAAAACAAAACAAACATGCAAATGCCTCTTTGTATCTTTGGGGGAAAAAAAACACACACCAGTACAAGTAATACAGCCATTTTTATGTATTAAAGCCAAAATGTAGATTCTCACCACAATGACTGTAGAGAATGATTCTGAGTTACCAACTGCCACTAAAAGCCTAAGAGACTTCTTTCCTCAGAAGCAGTCTCTTAACAGCTGACCTCAAGTACTTCCCAGAGCTCTCTGCCAGCCACAGTGGAAGAGCTGTGGGTAAGCCCTGGCAGGAGGAAAGCAGCAGCCCGGGTTCCTGCACTACCTGTGCTTCCCGCAGGAGATCCTCGCTGCTCTGGTTCTTCCTCAGGGTGCCCAGCCCAGCAGACTGCTCCACGGAGTCGAACATGGAGAACGGACGCACCTTCTTCTCTTTGTCTCGTAGGAAAGTCTCTCCTTCGGCTGCTGGGGAGGAGAGGCAACTTTAAAAAGGGATGGCACAACTGTAGGGATGAGAGTCCTGGTCTCTGCAATATTTACCACAGTACACAGGGGATGCTTTTTGCATCCATCCTATCCTGGCTAAGGGTCCCTGGGCCTGCCAAATGCTGTATTACACAAATTAAACAGGGGCATGCAAGAAGAAACCAGGATCTACTTCACCACCTCAAGTGAGTTGTGGGTTTGGTTTTATTCTTCTAAGAAACCCAGCAACACCACAGCAAAGCAATGGCAACGTTCTTTGATTTTTTTTTTTTGTGCTTTCCAATGAATTCTCAATACTTACTGAAGTATGGAGAAGAAAGGTATCATCAACCAGATTCTCCACATTTTAAGATTAGCGAAGCACACAAGAACATACCTTGTCCTTCACTTGTGACAATTCCTTTTCCTGAAGTCAAGGCTGATCCTTGATTAATATGATTGTCTGTATTTGAACTACTCCAGTCAGGGGCAGCTGGGGAAGGTTTTGCATTGGGGACCACAGAACCTGGGAGAGAACAAGTGGAACAGATTAAGCTAAAATAGTAGTTTTTATTGACTTATTGCAACTAGTTTATTTTCTGTTACAGTCAGGGCTAGACAAAGTAAGTATCACATAGAGGTTAACTGCTTTAAAACCTGTCATTATAGACTTTCATTCGTTTTAAAAAGAGAATGCAAACAAAGTTCAAGAACAACTACAAAAAGCAGCAGCAAAACTTTGTTGCAGCACACACCTGCACTTAAAGCATTCAAAAAAGAAACTTCTCTAGAATAACTTCTTTCCAGTTGGTAGGAAACTTTCCTTGAGTATCTCTGCTGAGTTAACAGTGATGCAATGTTAAGTATAAAAAAAGATATATCGTGCAAAGAAAAACATGATGCTTTAAAGCATAGACAGACCCTGCCAGTGATATCCAAAACAGTAGAAAAATAATCTGTGTGTTTAATGTACAAACAGGGTCTGCATTAAAGCTGATCTTTACATTCTCTGGAATGGACATCCACAACTGTGAAAACCACTAAGAAAATGCTTGCAATCTGCTCTTAAGTACTTCACTGAATTCTCTCTACTAAATTCTAAATAACCTAAGTAATGTTAAAGTCAAACAGTAATAGTAAGCAGCAGCAAGTTTCATTCTGACAAAGTACCAAAAACTCTCTCTAGGAAAGCAGTCCTTTTGTCCAAATGCTAAAAAATAAGAAGTGATATTTTAGTTCAAATAGCTAACCACTACACATTCCTCTAAGAAAAATTCAAATTTTGTGTGGTCTAGAGCTTAAATTCCATGCCAGTAGTTTTAGGATTAGCAAACCAGATAAAAAGAAACAATCTTCCATTCTCCAATACAGCAAGAGACACTTGGAACTGCTTTTGTGCATTGGTTACTTTAATATCTGCCAGAACTGGAGATGGAGGAAGGGAGACAGAAAATAAATAGAACTGTTCTACCAGCTCAGTCTCCATTTCTTGCTTTTGGGAAGATCAACTGAAAAGCTTCCTAGTTGAAAAGGGATTTTTCTCTCAGGATAGCACAGAAAAGATATTTACAACTCTATAAAAGTTTCCTTAGGCTTCCCTTACTGAACTGTCATAGGAGAAAGCCACAGAGAGAAGCCAACAAATCTCCAGTAACTGTCCAAGTAGGAGACACCAAACCTCACTCATCAGCAAGTTGGTAACTTTATTGGTATTTCTGTCCTACAAGCAACTGCCTCCTTTGTAAAATTTGTCATGTTGGTTAATCCTTTACATGTGTCATTTCCAAAATGCACAATCAGAACACTCGGCTTTGCTAGTTTTTAAATCCAAGCACCAGGTTACCAGGTATGTACTAAAATTGTCTCTAGAAACTCAAGCGCAGTGTTGAATAGTTTGCAGAACATTAAAATAAATAAATAATTACATTATAGAAAAATCCTCCTATATTCCACACTGTATAACAACTTCAAGTGCTCACAAATAGATTTACTTAATTTTTAACATTGAATCATTGAACCTCAGTGCTTATAAAACATTCACTAGTGCAGGAAAAATTGCAAGTAGCTAGACTGACATCTCAAGTAACACTTTGCTTTAAAAAAAAAACAAACAAAAAAACCCACACCAAAACAGAGCTGTTAGGTAAGAAAACAAAACATGTAAGAAATATGAACTGTAAACTATTACCTGCAGGAGCTTTAGCTTGTGAACTGTTCCCAGCTCTCATGTTGGGCAGTGTTTGTGTTTTCAGTGGCCCATCAGGTACCTGCAAAGCTTGTGTCCCCTCTGAAAATGCTGGCTTCACCAAAAGCTCAGGTCTGGAAGCAATACGTGGCATAGTAGAGGACTGGATATAAGGACCTACTGCTGCCACTCGACTTGGAGCAGAAGCCACTGGCTGTGGTAAATTCCCATCTGAAGAAACCTTGGGGAAAAAAAAGAAAATGTAAAGAATTTTATTCTGCAGTATCCACTCATAGAGTTTGAAACAGAAGTCAAACAGGATAAAACGAGTAGCAAATGATACTCCAATATCAGAAGTGCTGTTTTGAAAAAGCTTTGAGAATTATAAAGCTGGGGTAGTAACAACAATAAAAAAAAGAATCTAAAATAAAAATCCACGACAGCATAAGACTTCTCGTCTGTAAAGAGTAAGTAGGTTAACACTAATGTGCCATGAAAAGGACTTTAATAATACAAGACTTCCACTACATATGGATAAAGACAACAAGTCTAGCATCTTAACAGCCCTGCCCCCCAGCAAGTTTTTACTTCAGGCTGTACAGACAACACACAGAATTAATGTTTTAATACCCCACACTTACTGGTACGTTCTCTTTCTGCTGCAGAGCTGCCTTTTTCTTCCACAGACGCTCGCGCAGCTCATTAACACGCTTATCCATGACTGCCACCTCCAAGTTGCGCTTGTTCAAACACTCCCTCTGTTGCTGCAGCTTGGCATTCTGCTCCTGGTTCAGTTTGTTCCTCAACTGAATAAATTCACAAAGCAGTGGGGGAGGAGGGGAAAAGAACCAAAATAAAAACAAATTCACTTTCAGGATTGGGGACAGGAAACTGTTGGAAAGAGAAAAGCCTTCTAAAAAGTCAAGTCATGTTTTCCCTCCAGAGAAAACTTTGGTTAGTCTCCAAATTCTGCAGAAAGGAAAGGTATAGACAGTGTGGGCTCCTTCCTCTCTTTACTTTGAACCCAGCACAACTGAGCCTCCATCCTCAGCATGCAGGCAGTCACACAGGCAGGAATAGGAGCAATGGGGTTTCTTTGCAACGAGGTAAGAAACAACCCAACCAACGTTTAGCCTGTAAGAGCTGAGGGTCCTGGGCTGGCCTCCCATTACCTGCAGCTCCTTGTAGAGGCGGTCGAGCTCAGCTACAGCTGACTGGTTGTCGTGGTAACCATCAATCCGGCCGTTCTTCAGCATCTCCAGTTGCCTGGTGAGCTCCTCTACTTTTGACACGGCCAGCACCAGCTCGCGCTGCTTTTGCTGGAACAGGCTGTTCATCTGTTCAATCTCCTCCACTGCAAAGAAGGGCAGAGCACAATAGCTGCCCTGAGAAACAGCCCAGCGTGGGCTGCTTCCAAGGCAGCACTTAAGGAGACAGAGAGCGCCCTGCCGGCCTCCAGAGCAGGGCTGCTGAGCCAAACCCATGGGCCTCGTCACACCAGCTCTTCCTCTGAGCTCTGGCAAATGCACACTCACTAGAATGATTATGGAAATTTGGTCTACTTAGAGCACTGACAGGGAGGGAAAGAGAACTTTTCTTTTTTTTTTTTTACTTTCTGAAGTATGGAAACAAAACCACAACGTCAGACTGAATTCATCTGGAGACGCCTAAATTCACTGAATGCTGAATTCAGCAGGAAGACACTCACTCAACCACAAGGCATATTTATGATACTAAGAACTCTGAATTTAGGTCATAAGAACTCAGTGACAAAACACTCAAGCTGTCATATTAAACAAAGACTCAGAGGGCTTTTTAGGGTCTATTACAAACATCTGTCATCAGCTGCTCCCATTGCTGAAGCTGTTTTATTGTAGAACAAAGTTTAAGGAATCAGTAAGAATTCAAGCAAATATCAAAATCAGACCTGCTGGAGATGGTGCAGGGAAACAGATTCACATGCTCCAAGACCTTGTATTAATCTACCATCCTTCCATGACTTTAAACTGATGCTGATTTTGTGCAACAGAACCCAAACAGAAAAGGGATTCTCCCCACAGAAAAAGACTTTTGCTTTATCTGTCAACCACAATGCTTCCTACTAAAACAACATATTCATATTTTCAGTTGAGTCAGGCTGGAAATATAACACGTTCTGCACAATAGAGAGGATGGAAAGGTAGGCAAAAGAACAAATATTTATTTCATACTTACTAAAAGTGTTGTATCAACATGTTGAACTACAAGCATCCAACCAGGACTGTAGCAAACAAGACCCTGGTCAGATTCACATAATTAAAAAGGAAATATGCAGCCAATTTGGCCACTAAATTACTTCTTACATAAAAGGCAACTTGGGTACCAGGCTAAGCTTTGTTATAGGCCAAGAAAATAACACTCTAAATGTGTAGGGTATTGACATCAAGGATGGAAAAAGTTGCTGTGGTGCACAAAGGTATTCAAGTGAGGAAAAAACCTACACTGTAATTAAAGAGCAAACATGCTAGGCTCAAAATACAGGGTGCTCTGACAGCATTTTAAAATATATTTTAGAAAGAAAATGTATTTTGTTCTAGGTCAGTCATGGGTTTTTTTGGTAAATGCAAGATGTGAAATTAAGAGATTAACATTTCCTGGAATGCTGTAAATAACTCCTCTGAATCACTGAAATCACCAGAAATTTTTGACTTCCAAGAACTGTGTTTCATGAAAAATCCCAGGCTATCTTCCCCCAAGCAGCAACTCACCTAATTTCCCATTGCTGAGTCTTTTTTGCTCCACATGACCTTTCAGTGCTCTCACTTTCTTAAGTTTGGCTTCTTGATTCTCAGCAATTTCCTTTAATCGCTTCAGTTTTTCCTGTTCAGCAGCTTGCTGCTGCTGTCGCTGATCTTGCTGCTTCAGGAATTTCAGGCGCTGTTCCTGCAGCCAAGATAAGGATTTTGAAGTCTAAGAAAAATTTTAACATTCATGTCCCAAGACATTTGCTAATTTGACTTAATCACTACTTAGCCCTTGAGTTACAAGAGCTAAGAACTATTTTCTCTCTACCTTCTCCACGTTGCTTGTACTCTACATATCTCTAGCATATGTCATATTTTAAACAACTAAGTCATGCTGGAGAATGTAAGACATTCTTTATGTACAAAGTATTCCATAAATTATTGGTATTTTTCATTACTATTTATACTTTTACTAGTTCTGCTAAAACCTGTCTCTGAAAACACATTGGTCTCCTGATAATGATCACCCCTATCACAACATAGATAGTTCAAGACACTGGAAAACCTTTACAGTGACCTGGCCCTCATTTAAACAAAAGATATTGCCGTAGTGGAGAGGATCCTATTGCCTTTCCCAGAGAGTAAAATAATGTGTTATCAGTTTCTACATACACATGTCTAGTTTAGACCTAGAAGAAACCATGAGGCCACCAGATTATCTACAAAGAATTCCTCCAAATCACTGGCCATTATACATGGCTTACAGCTCTGGAGATGACAGGGTGCTCCAGGGGAGTAGAACTAGTAAGACTTTCCCAAGCACCCAGCAACATCCAAGACTACCACTGCTTACTAACATTAGAACTCCACACTTCCTCCAAAAAAAAGCAAACCCACAAAAGGAAAAAAAAAAAAAAAAAAAAAAAAAAATCACCAGTCAGATTTAGAAAACAGGGATTCTTGTGCACTTTGAATAGAAAAGGCAGAGCAAAAAGTGAGCTCGCCTTCCAGAGAAAACCAGGACCAGGCAGCACCCTCAGTGTATGCACTACTTTAGAGTCACTCACTCCCACGCAGGAAAATGTCACAAAAAAAAGATATTACGGCTTGTGTCTAAAAAGAAAGTGTATTTTTCCTCCCTCAGAATCTATTTTTAATATTGCATCTGATTTCAGAAGGCAGGAAAGAGGCAATGGAAAGTCACTCTGCAGAGGCACCTAGGAAAGCAGGTTTGTTCCAGAGAGGCACTGAAATGAAAAATTCTACCAGTGGGACACCCACAGGGTTACTCTTCTTCAAACCACAGGCAGCAGACACCTACCCAATGGTATTTTTTTAATCAACTCCATTTACAGTAAAAATAATGTTCCTGTTTCTCATGGCAATTTCAGTGTTATTTATAAGATCAGCACATATTGCCATCATCTGTGAGTGAAACGGATGTTGTGGAAGTTTAGGGCTCTCATAGATAAACATCAGCTGGAACTGAGAAGAAGGCAACATTCTCTGGCAAATTAAACAAGACAGTATGGGTGTTAATTGTGCTGCTACATTTCAAGTGAAATCTCTCATCACTTGGTTGATTGACCTATTTCCTGCATCATAGCTGCACCCATTCTTACCAGAAAGCAGAAGATTTATTGGCTATCTTGACAGGCCATGATACCACTTAGCAGGTGCTGCAGAACTATTAGAAAGCCATGGTTTGGAGCATTTTCCTGAGATCCAAGTATTGAGGGCCAAGGGAACTGAACAAGATACTAAACATAGAGGGACACACAGCTGATCTCAAAAGGAGAGGGAGATAAGGTGTGTGACAGAGGAAAAGTACTGAGATCAGATCCTCAGAGCAGCCTTCTTCCCCAGTAAAGCACATTCTGAAATGCATGGGAATACCCACCCAGACAGATGAGCCCTCTTCAGGACAGGCTCACATTTAACAATTCTCTGCCAAAAGCAGCACTTTCTGCTACATTTTCAAGAGTAGTGTGTACCAACAACACTCAAGCAAAACATGAACTCTGTGCCACCGTTCTGCAGACACATTCAGAGTATTTTTCCCCTACACAATTCAGGAGCACCCTGTGTGCTTCCATTAGCCTGTTATTGTTCTGCAAGCATTTTATAAATCACAGTCCTAGATTACTTTTATCACATACAAGACATCTCTTCCAGCCAGCTGCCCCAGAAAATCAGGCACTGAACTCTTATCAGGAGAAGGCAAGATAGCATGACAGGACAACAGAGACAAAAGCATTGTTCAGTGATCAAACTGGTGAATTGCAGGTCACCACATGGAGCACAAATAGAGCTGACAGAGCCACCAGGATCAATGACAATATATTAATGCTATATGCTCTATCCTTTTAGTAACCTAAATGGTCACTTCTATCACTGGCATTATTTATATGATTTACTACTGGCTATTTGCATAGATTGACTTTCAAATTTAAAAACAGGCAGCCAAAGGAAAAGGAGCCCTCTGTTTAGAAGGGGTGTAAAAAGCCCCAATTTGCCAATCCTTCCTCCACTTCACATGACTCTTACTACCTTTGTTTCTGGCTGTAAACAATCTAATTCCAAACTCACCTTGTTAGCCAGCATTTGCTGTTGAGCCTCAATTTGTTGCTGTTGGCGTGATGCCATTTCCTGAAGTTCAGCCAGTGTCATATCCATCCTTGGTGCACTCACCTGTCAAAGAAAACCCAAAGCATGCTAAGTCTAGAATTTTTAATTTGGCCAGCACTTCACAGAGCTACTGCAGAAAAGTATGATAAAAGTATTTCAAAAATAACAACAACTGAATAGCCAATAAAATAGAGAGACACAGCATCTTCTTGTGATAAAAGACTAAACAATAGTAAGCTCATATGCATGTGTAGCCCAATCCAACAACTCACACAAACTGACATCTCTTGGAACATTCATGTTTCTAGCAAAATCCCAGCAGCATTTTAAAGAGGCATTTCAGAGCCTTTTATAATTCAGCTCAGCATGAATCAGCTTTGACTGACTGAGCCCAGAATGTTCAGCATGTGGCAGGATGGATCTGTGGCCGTAGGTGTATCACTACACTACGATTTGAAGCACTTCCACATAAGCTGAAGAAAATAGAAAGTTTAAATATAGTTGGGCAGGAGGGAAAACACCACTCTCAAAGACAGCACTATTATTGGTTATCTGTTCAGATATTTCCTGAATCTAGATTCAATCTTACATCCATAATTACGGAGCAAGAGTAAGTGGCAGACAATTAATTCAATGCTGAAACAGACTCAACTTGAAATCTGGAGTTAGGGATCTCTGACAAAACTGCAAGTGAAAAAAAACCCAATATTACTTCAACACAAGAAAAGAATTCTGATGGGAGTAGAGAAGGGGAAGTATGGTGCATTTGCTGCTCTGATATCAACTGTACAAGATATGATACAGATATGGCAGCCAACAGATCCTGGTGACATCCTAAAAACTGAAAGCCAGGATGATAATTACTAGAGGCTTTGTGTCTATTTCAGAGTAGTCATTAGCAGCCTCTCCAAAACAGTCTCTTAGTTTCTGTCCATGGTACAATTTGCACTGGTATCTCCAAAGAGGGGAAGCCTCCATTTTCACTATAATGATAATTCTTTCAGAGGCTTGCAGGTGATAAGGGACATGATATATCCACTCAATGCCGTGTTTCTTTGCCCAAGAGTTTATTCCAAAAATGAGTCTCATTGTTTGATTCAATTCTTTCTAAGTTACCATGTCACCACAGCATGTACCTCTCAAGGCCCCTTTAGATTTTTGCACTGGCCATATAGGGCTCTTAAAGGGTGAGTGGGTCCTGCTGATCACTCCTTGGCTCTCTAGTCAATGAATTAGTTCATGGATGGGAATTATAGAGTCTCAGTTGGTGTGATATTGCTGCCAGTGCACCATCCCGGTAGCAATTGTCACTTGCTACTTTTATCTTCTGAGTGCCAGGCAGGGTGGATAACTGTTTAATTTTCTCTGTATTCACAGCAGCTACACCTAAAGCTTCTCAGTATCTCTTATGATCCTCTCCTGAGGTAAATGATACCAAGGATACAAGGGGAATTTCCTGGGAATTTACAAGATCTTCCTTCCAAGGGATACTTTGCCCTCACACTTGAGAGGAGCCATCTCCAGAGACTACAAATTGCTCTCTGTTTTCCAATTCCTCTTTCAATTTCCCAGTCTCTAGGAAGAGATCCCAGCTGTTGGGCTTTATGACCTTCTAAGTGCTGACTGTCAGCCCCATTACCCCAGCACTGAAGCAGCCAGGCAGAAATCTGCTCACATGGCTGACAGCTGTAATCTTTTCACAAGTCTTGAAGTTCTGGTGAGGTCAAGGACAAAGTAACTTCGTCTCCTGTTCAATTTGTCTCACTCCTTGCAATTTCTTTTTTGAAGGACTAGCTTCTTGATCTACCTACTCTCTTGACCCCTACTCTCTTAATTCTCCTTCTTCTCTTTCCAAAGGGGAAGGGTCCACTACTGGGGCTGTTATCGTGGCTTGAGTCCCTGTCTCAGCCATAGTGTCCTCAAACACAGTTGGGTTCCTGCCTCAACTACAGTCCACTGAGTACTGAACAGTGGCCCACAGGCCAGGCCCCAGTATAGGGTGAGAGGCTGCTGGTTTTCACTGGGGTAGGCAAGGCACCCTTCTATCAGCTGATGTGTCAGTTTGCCAGGGTGGATTGATTACCTGTTCAGGTGTAAAGTCCCATTGCAATGAGAGCTCATAACCACCCCAGGCACCTGCCCAAATCCTCTCACACACCCTGCCACCCAGGAACTGGATGCCTCAAGGTATATTTCAGTATCTCCTCAACTAAAGTTTGTTTTCTCTTACACCAGGATGAAACTGGATTCCACAAACCCCATAGTGTGCCAACAGTATTAGTTAATATTATTAACAGTAATTAACAGCTTATATAAGGCAAAAACTGTGGGAGCCTGCAATTTAAAAGCATTCACATCAATCTCAGGCAGGAAGAGGGAGGTGTATCCCTCATCATCCCCGCAATACAGCTCCCCCAGCACAACAAGGCCATCAGTGTAAGGGCAAAGCACAGAGCCATTGTTTATATTAGTATGTTCCCAAACTCAGCAAAATAGAGATAAGCAGTGCAGCTGACAAACTCTGTGTCCCACACAGGAGCCTGATACTTAGCAACTACTTTTTATACTGTGGTATGCAAAATACATATATATATATATATATACACACACAAGATTGTGGTGGATTGACCTTGGCTGGATGACAAGTGCCCACCAAGCTGCTCTACCTTTCCCCTTCCCAGGACAGGGTAGAGAGAATAAAATGGAAAATGAATCCTAGGTTGAGAAAAGGCAGTTTACTAAAGCAAAGGCAAAAATGTTTGTGCAAGCAAGCAAGGACAAAAAATAGTTTATTCTCTACCTATCAGAGAGCGATGTCCAGCTACTTCCCAGGAAACAGGGCTTCAGCACATGAAGCAGTTGCTTCAGAAGACAAACATTGTAAAATAACGAATGTTACCCTGTTCCTCCTCCTTCCCTTGGCTTTTATATCTCAGCTGATGTCATATGCCATGGAATATCCATTTGGTTACTTTGGGTCAGCTGCTCTAGTTGTGTCCCCTCCCAGGACCCTGCCCACTCCCAGCCCCTTGATGTGGGGGGGGAATGTGTTGAGACAGTGCTGATGCTGTGCCAGCCCTGCTCAGCAGTAGCCAAAAATGGAGTGTTATCAGCACCCTTCTGGCTGCCAATGCAGAGCACAGCACTGTGGGGGCTGCTGTGGGAAAACACACTCCAGGCTCAGCCAGGCCCAATCCAAGTGGCCACTGCATCCAGCACTTACCCCGTTCTCTATTCTTCGATCACCAGGCACTTTCACACCATTTCTTTTGAAGGCTGGATCTTGAGACCTTTGTCCAGTCCCTAGATAGAAATAGTCAAAGATGGTAAAGTATTCTAAAATTTTTCTTATCCTTTTACACATAGCATTCAATACAAAAGGAGAATCAGAATAATCATTAAGGTGTAGAATCTGAACACCTGCTCTTATGTGTTTATCGCCAAGATGAACTTAACTGACGACACATTTTCTGGAAAAATTTCTGTTCAGTGTCAACTTTCATTTTAAAGTGTAGTTCTGCTCAAATAAAAGACAAAAACAGCTTAACCAATAGTAGGCTACTCCAGTATTTATCCTGTGGCAAAAAGGCAGTCAGTCCCTAGTAAATGTGCATTATAGATACACAGTTTAAAAGCAAATTTTTTTTCCTTCTTCCTGGCCGTCATTGTGTCAGTCAAGATGTTGCTTAACTAGAACCCTAACTTTATTCCCACCAAATTATGTGCAAATCGTGTTCAGATGCCCAATTCCAAGCTCACTGATCTCCCTGTAGAACACAGGTGTACTACAGGACAAAGCCATGTCCTGTTACCTTCTTGCCCACTTGAGTCCTATTTCAAGACCATATTTCTGTGAGACTAACTCAGAGCTCAAGTACATTGCTTAGCAATGCTGTGGCCAATAAAATTACAATAATACTAATATTACAAGCACCCTGGACTTGAAAAAATATATCTTGACAACTAAACTGCTCTGTAAGATCCTTAGCAGGTAGAAATGGCACAGCTTTAGCTTTTCATGCACTCATTCTATCACCCATAGACATTTCAAATATCAAGATACGCCTAGCCATCTAAAATATGCTGGGTACAATGCCACTTAACAAATGCAGTATTTCCAACACTGAGGAAGATTACCAAGGATGAAAATAGAAAAAGGGGAGGAAGAAGAATCTGGTAGACTGATTTAAAGATAAAAGTCAAAGATTCTAGTGAAGAGATGAATGCTAGATGCACAGAAAACCTCTGAAAAACATAAAGTAATTTCCTTTACAGGTTTCACATTTCAATTTACAATGAGAATTATATTCTCGGGGAATTTGACCAGGCATTTCATTTAATCCTATTTGTGAAACTAACACAAATATATAGAAACCAGCACAAATGTGTAGGAGAAACTTTGAAGAACCCTATCTTGCCACATATGCTAAGTTTATCACCCTGATAAAGTATTATCCAGGTGAATAATCCTGAGCCCAAATCACAGGTTACATTACTGGGCAACAGTTTGGTTACTATGCTTAAAAGAGACTACCACAGATCTCTAGATATTTTGCTGGAAAAAATATAGTTAACACAGGATGCCCTTGGATGCTTTGGTGATAACCAGCTCCAGAACACCTGCAGAAATCTCAACTCAGATTTACTATTCCCAGATATGGCAAGGGAAGATGAAGCCTTACAAAAATTAGCCAATGGTCAGACAAAAAGGGTTGCAATGCCTGCTGGCTATGAACACTAATAAATAACACACATGAGCTGTTTCCTTAACCTGGAAGAACAAAACAGAACTTGAACAGATGAACCAGCTGAGATCAACACGTACCTGCTTCCCGGCAGGGAGAGCGCTCGTGCCGGAGAAAGAAACGCACCTCGCTCCTCTGCATCCCAAACCTCTGCAGAACATCCAGCATCCGTTCATTATCAGCTATGGGACGTTCTGAAAAGGTCAAAAAACAGTTAACTGCTACATCCCACCACAGCTTGGGCACACACCAAACCAAAAATATCTGTCCATCTTTCACCTGAACACCTGTTAGCGCACATAACCCTTGCCCTCACCCAAGGCATTCCTACTTTTCCCTTAAGAAGCCACTGCTTTGCTCCTTGCTTCTGAAAGTAAACTGACACCTCTGAAAAGCAGCCCTGGAGAAGTCCACCCCTGAAGGGAAAAGCTGAGGCACTGCCACAGCCCGAGGGAAAACAAACAGGGAATTTAGAGCTTTCAGTTCCAGTGCCTTCATTTTGTATGTGCAAATCACCTTACCCACTCACCACCCAGGAAAGGTGCTGTTGTACCTTTTGCTCCACCTCTGTGGCACCTCAAACTTATTCCTTAGTCATTCCCACCTCCTCCTCAAGGGCACTGCTGCCACAATTCCTACAGGGAGTCGTTTATTTCCTAATTCCAGTGAGAATGAAGAGAGATGCAAAGAAACTCCCAGGGAAGAGGAATTCTCTCTTAACGCTGGATGGCAGCCCTTGCATTCAAGCTCAGGCAGAAGCACTCAACACCCTGAAGAGGCTCCTTGGCAGCACCCAGCGGGCCTGATCCTCAGCGTGCCAGCACAGCTCCTGTCACTTCAAGTGTTCTCCCACAGCTCCTGTCAGACACAGATCCAGCTCATTGTCTTGGACAGCAGATTTCATGAAGTTCAGAGGAGATGCATTTCAAAAGCCCTATTTCTGATAAACCTTGAAAAGCTGAACTACTTTGGATTCAGCTCAAAGTAAAAAAAGGATCAGACAGTGAAAAGTGAGCACAGTAAGAACTTACCATCTCCTTTCAAATAACTGAGATGAAAAAGTTACATGCACAAGTTCCACTGAATTTCTTCTGCTGCTCTTATTCCCAAGCTAAGGACTCAGTCATATATCTAATTTTTAAGCCTTACTTGCTGCCTTTTGATAATAGAAAAACCCAGTATGAGTCTACATCTACCAGTTTCACTTACCAGTACTCCTCCCTTTCTGTATTACCATTATTTAAAAATCTACATACATTGCAGCCAGGCACTTACAGCCAGAATATAACCAAAATTACCTACTGACCTCTAATCTTCTCATAAAAGCAGTTTATTTTGTTATTCTAGACATTTCACCATATTTTTTCTGCCTATTTTAAATGTGATGGCAACAGTGTGGTCAATAGATCATAATAGTGAATTTACATCGTCAGGATACTGTCACAGTATCTTCTAACAGCACTGGGGCTCATGATCACATTGGACTCATTTGTGCTGGATGCCAGGCAAACAGAAGATATTGCTCCTGGCCTGAGAAATAAGACAAGCAGACAAAGAATGAAATTAAATACTACCATTTTTGCACCAGTTTCATTTTTCCTGACATTGCTTTTGTTGGCAGTTTTCTTTCATTATTTAAGAGGAGGGGGAAAATAGAAGAAAGAAATCAGAGAGTAGTTCATTCATATTCAATGGAGTCTTTCAAAAAGTCATTGTCTTAATATGAAATCTTTTCAGCAGGAAAAATTGTTGGCGTTAAGTATAAATGTTTTCAGTTTCATAAAAAAAGGAGCTGCTAACATGTTTTCAGTATGTGAAAAGCTCTTTTCAACATAAAAGTGTTTCTTTAAATTAAAATGCTGCAGCTGTGCTCCAGCAATCTAGGAAGGAAAATTTCTGGAGTCACTGTCAAAAGAGATTAGCTTTACAGAATAAGCAAGTAGGTCACTGTTACAGAAAAAGCAATCTCTTGGTGGTTACTTGTCTAGACAGCGAAAAACGCTCCTCAT
Organism: Notiomystis cincta; assembly: GCA_013398075.1. NCBI lineage: Eukaryota > Metazoa > Chordata > Aves > Passeriformes > Notiomystidae > Notiomystis > Notiomystis cincta. The sequence continues at coordinate 184,079 of VZRX01011913.1, forward strand.
CTGCTAAACCTTAATTCAAGGAAAAAAAAGGCAAAAACAATGAAAAAAATCAACAGTACCACTGTCAGATTTCTGTCTTAGAGGCTATATAGCAGGCTTATGAGGCAGATTTCTAGCAGCTCAGCAATACTTCAGCTGAAACTCTATAATCAAGGGAGATGCCCTTTACACAAGGATTCTGTCAATATCACTCACTGGCTTCAAAGGAAGGTCAAAGAGATTTTCAAATACCAAACAAATGTACATTTGGAAAGCTCAAGAAGAATGGACAATCAGGTTTCTGGGTTTTTATTTCCATATCTGTCTCAGAGAAAAAAGGAAAAAAGAGATCTTCATACATGCACCCCTTTTGACTGCTTTCCACAGCAGGCAAGGTAGCTGCCTCACAGAATTCTGACAATCATAGGAAGGTCAAGAAACTTTGCCCTGATATTCACCAAATTTCAAGCAAAACTAGGAGAATAGGGAGGTAGGAAACTTGCTCCCTTCAGGGAGCAGAGTGCCTCAAGCACACTTGCAGCAATCTTTCAAAGTAGGCTTACTAAGGTCTGACAACAGAAGCTAAAATTCCTGAGCAAGTGTCAGAAAAAGAAAGAAACAAGCAATGTAAGAAGGATCCCAATAATTGAAGTCTGAGAAGTAATTTTCCAATACAAATCTTTTGTTTCTACCCCAGAGGTTAGCTGTCCTGCACCACGTTTGTTTTAAAGCAGTTCCATTTGTTCAGTGTAATATGCAAACAAAACAGAAGTCATGGCTAATCCTGGCAGAACAAGACAGAAAACTTTGCTGACATCTAAAATGAGATTAGCAAAAAGCTAGAAGTATTTCTCTCCCCCACTGCCTCCTCCCCTCACAAAAATAAAAAAACAAAATATATATCAAAACATATCTTGCAAATGCTTGTTACTGGATGCTACACAGATGCTTAAGACAGTATTTTATCCAAAGCAACACACATGAACCCAGTATTCAAATCTTCTAATGCTATTGATTTAACTGCAATTTTTTGTTAACAAGTATAATTGGGACTGTATTTGGAATTTCAGCAAGGCCAACTGCTGAGCCCTGCCCTTGGGTCACAACAACCCCAAATAGTGCTACTGGCTGGGGGCAGAGTGGCTGGAAAGCTGCCCAGTGGAAAAGGACCTGAGGGTGCTGGTCAACAGCAGCTGAACATGAGCCAGCGTGTATCCAAGTAGGCCAATGACATCCTGGCCTGGATCAGCAATAATGAGGCCAGCAGGACCAGGGCAGGGACTGCCCCCCTGTACTCAGCACTGCTGAGGCAACACTTCAAGTGCTGTGTCCAGTTCTGGGCCTCTCATTGCAAGAAAGACATGGAGGTGCTGGAGAGAGTCCAGAGAAGGGCAACAGAGCTGGAGAAAGGGCTGGAGCACAAATCTGATGAGAAGCAGCTGAGGGAGCTGGGGGTGTTTAGCCTGGAGAAAAGGAGGCTCAGGGGAGACCTTATCACTGTCTGTAACTGCCTGAAAGGAGGCTGCAGACAGGTGGGGATTGTCCTTTTCTCCCAGGTAACGAGTGACACAACTAGAGGGACTGGCCCCAAACTGCACCAGGCGAGGGTTCAGGTTGGACACCAGGACAAATTTCTTCACTTAAAGGTCGGTTAAGCATTTGAGCAGGCTGCCCAGGGTGGAGTCACCATCCCTGGAAATGTTCAAGAGACAACTGGACATAGCACTTAGTGCCATGGTCTAGTTGGCATGGTGGTGTTGGGGCTCAATGACCTTGTCGAGGTTTTCACCATAAAAATGGACAAAGTTTGTCTTAAACAGCTGTTCAAAAGCAACATTTATAGATCTGTTCTTGTGTGTCTCATGATGTTTCTGCAAAGACCAATCTCAGAAAAAGTTCTCTGCTTCACTTTATGTTTCTGTATCCAGATTATTTTCCTACACCTCCTTGACTAGCAGAGAGGCCAATGACTTGATCATATAACTAAAACACTACACACTATATGGTCTCACTCACACAGAAGTTCACTTTACAGCTTAACAGGAATATTTGGGCACTAAGTACTGGCAGACTTTACTTGCCTCTTACTTAGGTGCTCTCCTTTGGTGTCAGGACAATCTCACTGCCCTTTCTAGCGTACTCTATGTCACTATCTCAAAAGCCAAGCAGGAATCCAGGTTCAGCAAACATGAGGGGAGCTGCTCACTCTCGCACAGCTTCAACTTCAGTACCAACAGGAGAACCCTGTCCCTCACTACAATCACTTGTGCTCTTTAACAGGGTGTAGGCACTAAGGCTAACTACCTGAACCTTTATTTTACTTGTCTTTCACTGTAGACTTCAGTATTGTGTTGATTGAGACAAAGATGTACAATTAAAATACACTCCCTGAAGACCTCTTTCCATGCTGAACAGATGATTTTATTTTGTTACCATTTGTGAAGCAAAGCTTCTTTATCTTCTAAGGAGAAGAAAAAAATTCTGTTCCATTTTTTTAGACTTAGAAATATCAGAAACATTACATGTCTGTCAGAAGCAAGTAAATATCAAGAGAGAACTCAGGTATCTCATACCATTAAACAAACATCCATCTCACCAAAGACTTCTTTGAACAGATGTGAGCCTGAGCTAACAGCAGAGGAAGACAGAAATATAAGCCCTTATCATCTGATTCTTTTATAATCTTGTTGAAGCATCTGAAAAAGGTTGGCTCAGACATAATTATTTTTCATTACTCAAAATCCTGTCAGGGATTCATCTATCTTATGCCTCTGGATGGCTACCAGTATCTAATGGAGACAGGAGATAGTCTAGAGCCCTTTCCCATTTCAGCCATGAGACATTAGTAGTATTTTAGGTTTTATTTGTTTACATATTCTCCAGTTCCAATAGAGCACAGCAAGTTAGGGAGATCTGAACTCGCAAGATCAGAAAAACATAGAAAAAGAGTTTAAATGAGCCACATGCACAAACCCCTTTTCCACAGGCTTGAAAGGACAGTCAAAAGTAGCTTCTACATCCTCCCTGTCACCCACTTTCTTTAGAGCACTTCACATCAGGTAACTCCCACTACTTCTGCTAACATACACTCCTTCCCATCCACACTCAACCCAATTGGTAACACTGAAGCTGTCATCAGAAAAAGGAAGCTTTATTTTGCTACTGCAAGTGAAAATGGCTGTGGGGTTAAAGAAATTATACTGAACTGGTCACAGAACTACCAATATTTAGCACTTCAAAATCCCCACACAGGTTGCTGAGATCCCACTGTGGGGAGGCAGAGGAAGAGGAAACAACTCCCTCACCCCTCAGACTCATCTGAGTCACAGAAGGGCTGCACAGACACAAGAACATCTGCATGCTTAAGTTGCCTTTTGCTTTTAACTCAGTTTTGCATGTGTGAGCCTTCTTGCAGATGCATTATCATACAGCCGGTCTGATGAAGAAACCAATGAAATGGTGATGCAGAAACTCTCTGGGACAGGATCACATCTGTCAGGTCTCCATGTGCTACCTTCTCAGGAGCACAGAGCACCCATTATTTCACCAGCTGCCAGCCTGACCCACCTGAGCCACACCACACCTCAGCCAGGTGGCACTCGCTCTCCCCAGGCTCCTTGCACAGCTCCACCACATCTCTGCAGGTCGTCTCAGGGGTGACTGGCACCTCAGTGAAGTGCTGCTCGTTGTTACTGAGGTACACGGTCAGAAACATCTGCAAAAGACAAACCAACAGCACATGGTCACTTCCCAAAACAAAGGCAGGCTGCACCTTGGAGTCACAGCACGCTCACTAAATGCCTTCTTTCCCACACAGATAATGGCTTATCAACGACAGTGAGTACAGTTTTCCAAACAACACCACATTTCTTTAAGGTATAAGCAAGAGAGACACTACAGAAGTAATCCCTTGCTCAGCTAAATTACATTGCTGAAGGATTATTCGGTTTTGAATCTGGACCTGGTGTTCCTTCCTTCTCTCTTCAGGTGATGTGTCAGAACTCCTCCCACCTTACTATGTGTGTATGTATACTGAAATCATTTGACACAGCAAGAGAGAGTCATCTAGAGTTCAGCACTAGTGAAAAACAATGGTAATTACATCTGGAATAAAAAGAGACCAGAGCTTACTACATAAGCAGTGAAGTGGAAACATAGTTTGCATTTCTGTAACGTATTTCATCCGAAGGTTCCTAGAAACACAAGTCAACTTGCAGTGCCCTCAGTCTCAGCCTGAATACAAGGTCACCCCCAAACCCCATTCCCAGGAAACCAAGGATATTTTACTTGGCTTCCTCTTCATAGCTGGAGAAGGACACTTGATCTTTGGTTTTTCTGTTTAAACACACCACACAGAGAGATATTGCTCTTGCTCACGTCTTTCCTGCCACAACTACTAAACAAGCACTCTAAAAAATTAGTTGCCATATCTGATGGAAAACGTTGATGATTACTGCCTCTGAGACCATCTTGCTACATGCTATCAATATTAAACTGCTATCAAAGTTTAGCTGCTAGCTAAAAATTAATGTCAATTCTCTTGAGACCTATTCTCAACGTCAGGATCAACTGGCTGTTAGTCACACAGCTTCCAGCAACACAAAAATCAGTCAAATATCTCCAGAAAGCAATTACTCCATGAAGCATTTCAAGCAACAGCAACCTATAAAATTCAGGATTTTTCATACAGATGGAAAAGGTGTTTACACATGAAAAGACACAAATCCTTGCCTGTCCTCATTTTTAGAGGGTGAAGGGGGTATACACCCTTAGGAGCAGAGTTCAAAAGGTCAAAAAGGAGGAAAAATAGTACAAATCGAACAAGGCGAAAGAGGTATAAATATCCTTCTAAATAAATTTAAATAATTAAAAAAACACAACAAAACCATTATCACAAGTACTATTTCTGTAATTTTGTGTAAATACGATGGAATTAGAGTTTTTTATGCCTTTGCAAAGTGAAATTTAGCCCCATCTGTTTCACAGCTTTAGGAATCCTCTGTTGGAGATTCTCATGGAATACAGTCGTGCACATGCACATTCCTGATGTCTCCAAAGCTTTTCCAAGGCTCTTCTGAGTGCCAAGATCCCCTTCAACCCTGTGTGAGAGGCTGCCTTTACTCTTTTAAAAACTTTGACAAAAACACTCCAGGCTCTGCACATCTTGTTACACAGAGTGCAAGTATTTGGCCCACTCCTGGCAGTGTAAACACTTGCAAACAGTGTTTTTCAGGCCCTGGCCCCACACCAAGAGCACAGATTTTCTGACTTCTGGTTTTGCCCAGCTCCCTAGGACAAGGGTTTCTGATGAATTCCTGAACACCTTCTACAAATATTCACAGAGAAGAAAAACCTGCTGAAAGCAAGCTCAAAACTGCCGGATGGCTACATTGCCCCAACCATTTCTTTGTTGCTATATGGAACAGGAAAAAAACCCCAAAACATCTACAAGAAAACCAAACAAAAAAAGCCAAACATGGAGCTTGTAAAGAGGGAAACTAGGAGAGAGAATGTGGAGGTAGTAAGATCAGTTTACCACAGACTTATTATATAGTGAAGATGGGCACAACTGGTTCTGCTGTCTACAGCACAAGGAGGCAGTGACCTAAATTAAGAGACAAAGCTCTCCGAGCAGGAACTCTGACATTTGGCTTTAATCTTTTGTCACAGAACATGCCACCTTTCAGATGTCATGTCTCTGACTCCCCTAGAGGAGCCTGACAGTGAAGGATGTCAGGTGCAGCCAGGTAAGAACACCTCTTAATCACAATTACTGGGGCAGAAGAGTATAAAATAAAAAAAGAGGTTCCCAAATAGAGCAGGGTTATATAGGTGTGTAAAACACATCAACTCTTCACATTCAATGCTGTATAACCTTGTATTTGGAACACCACTAAATCGCACAGGCTGTGTGTCTGCAGTAGCATTTGTTAATTTAAAAGATGAGCTCACAGATGGGAATTAAGAGAAAATTATAAAAACCATGGCATTATACACAAAGCAGACCTAATTTGACCCTAGCACGGCTGTTCACTCTTCAGTGTGCCTGTCTATATCCAGTTGTTAATCCTTAGGATTTAGCAATACAGACAACTACACAGGAAGGATCACGAGTTGCCATTTCTATCCACAATGCTCAGGATAATTACTAATACATTAAGCCAAGAGCACTCAAACCTTCTGTGTGGGGGCCATTTCTGGGACTTAGGAGTGTCTGTATCACCTCTAGCCCAGATATTCTAGGAACTAAGCAAAGAAAAAGCAACCAAACTGCAAATTCCCTAAAAACATACCTCGAAGTCCTTAGAGTCTAAAGGAACTAAAATGTTATGATACTGATGTTATCTCACCCTGCTTCCCTTTAACTCCAGGGGCAATGCTGAGATGATTGAGTTCTCTAAATAGTTGTGCTCCTCTCACACCAAATGGTGTCACATTTATCACCAGTGCCTGCTCACCTGCAAGGCCACCTGGGGTACCCTGCTGCCCACCTGGACACACTGGAGCCTAGGGCAGACTCTGACCAGAGTGTCCATCACACAGATGCCTCTTCCCAGAAAGGAGTGGGAAAGGGGAAGAAACCAAAGTGAACCAAAAGCCTGCTGTGGCTTCTTGGTGCTGTTCATCACCCTTGGTGGCTGCTGTGGCTTGCACCACCTCGCACTGGGATCCCAAGTGCTTCCTCTGGCAATGGTTCAAGTGTGCCATTCATTAACCACCCTACCAGATAGTTTATATCACTGTTTTACTGCTGCATGGCAACAAGAAACAAAGGAAACAAGAGAGCACTCTCATGACACCTTGTTCAGAAGCTGGAATCCTTACACCCAGCTAGAGCATAAAACAGTCTTCTGCTACTCCCTGGAGCCAAAGATGTTAAGACAGTTGTATACAAACATCCAGCAATTTCAAAGAGGAAAAAAAAATACCCAACACGCAAAAACTTCAATTTCAAACTAGGCATAAATTAAGGACTTGATTAAAAAAAACAACAACAAAAAAAAACCAAACAAAAAACAAACAAACAAACAAACAAAAAAAAAACACAACAACAACAAAACAACAACAACAAAAACCAAAAGGAAGACAAATTTCAGTTAGACCTAGACATTTTTTTAAAGACAGCATGAAAACAGATACTGAAGTATCTGACAATTCCATATAGCCTTGGATCAAGGTTTTTTTCCTCTAGACTTTCAAAGATTGAGATCTAGGAATTCCCAGTACACAGACCAAGCACTTTTTGAACAGGACTCCGATCCCTAAGTAAAGTATAAACTAAAAGATTTCCCTCCCTTTTGCCAGCCCAAAGACATGCTCACTGCAGGTACCGAAAAGCTTTAAAATATAAAAGCACTGCAGTACTTTGGCATACTTGGGAAAAACCAGGGGTGTTGTGTATCTACTGAAGCAGTTCCTTGTAAAATCACATCACAGATTTCAGCTGACTCTGCTCCAGCTTAGAAAATAGAAGTTTGCAGTTATGGAGCCACCAAATGAGGCAGTTCGATCGGCTGCACCAAGGACATCAGCGACACCACCAAGGTCACACAAGCTAAAGCAAGGGAGAGTTTTTGCAAGGAATGACTGCAGTGTTTTACTTACAAACAACTAGATGGAAAAGCAAAGTACTGAACATAAAGGACCACGTGTCTCAAAAAAAGCCTGCCACTTAAGACACAAATATTAAAAAATCCAAATTGGTGTGAAGTACAACTTTGAGTTCCCTCAGCATGAAATATATAATTTTGTTTCAATTTGTATTATTTATGAATGAACTCCAACTACAGCCACTAAGGATTGTAACACAGCCAGGAACAGGAAGGGAACATAGTAAGAAAAGCAACCAAACAGGAGGACAGAAGAGGGCATCAATTAAAGCAAATCACAGGCCATTTTATAATCCTCCATCTCTCTTCTGCACATTATCCCAAACAGCCTTACATTTGCCTGACCCATTCACTGCTGAGCTCATCAATGGGATCATTTCATACAATTTCACCAATATTAAATATAACAGGTCCTAACATCTGCAAATACATTTTCAACTGAAAGTAAAATATGTAAGAATGGTTAGCTCTGCAAAAGTGCTAGGCTATGATCACACTATATTTTGGCTCCTGCTTTGTTGCCATACAAAACAAAAATAAAACCCCAAAATTTTTTAAAAAGCCAAACCCAGAAGAAATAGCTTCCAAACAATAACCTGAGCAAATATGTCTTATAATTTACATCCATCCAACAGCATATCATTTCATATCAAAGGCCTCATATTACTCTTCTCCTTAGATCAGAAGGCCTCAATTATTGATTAAAGGGGGGGAATAGAAATGCAATTTACTTTTCAGCTTTGATGGTGTTTCTGCAAGAATCAGACTTCTCTTACTCCTTTAGTTGTTATAAAGCTGATGTGACGCATCTTAGGTATTAAAAGGGTGTTAAATTGGACACTTTCTAACTAATACACTAATAGCATCCAAGTATTCAGGATTCTAATATTCAGAAGAACACTCTTATATGGGGCATGATGTTAATTAAAATACACTTAACTAATTCTTGAAACTACCTGAGTTAAAAGGGACACATTTCCCCCCTCCCCACATGTCTAGGGAAAGATCAAATTCAGATCATAAAATGTCAGCAATGGGCAACAATCAGCAAAACTCAGTCCCTCTTAAAATACAATCAAGAAGGTAACATATTAAAAAAATAACAACCCTGGTTTTCACTGTTGTCTGAACTCCTAACTTTATGGAGGCTTCCTGCACAGCATGCACGATACAATACAAACTGTGGCATCTATTCACACAGTATTCTTCAACTTCAAAGCGCTTTATCACCAGGAAGTCATGACACAAGCAAGCAGCTTCCTACTTTACAGGCAGGGAAACTGAGGCACACAAGAAGGCAACAGCAGAGACAATCCCATTACTTGACAGTAAACCAAGCATACTGCCTCTGGAAAACTTGATTCATTTTGTTGCCTTGCATTAGAGTTAATAACATAATTCTGTACCACATTCTGTATTAGCTGTATTTCAGACTGAAACCTAATCCCTTCAAGCACTCATTACCTGTGTTGAAGGTTTTTATATTTCTGTAGCACAGCTAAGTAATGGTCTTAGCTTGCATAACAAATTTTCCCAGCTCTTATTTTTAAGGAGGCATTGAAAGCTACTTTTTAGGTCTTTTCAAACTTAAACAGTTTCTATGAATTTACATCCTGAACTAAAATGTAATTTTAGAAGCTAGTTTTAGTTAACTGAAAAACTAGCAACATGGACATTTTAAAATTAATAGATTAACGAGCACATTTCAAGTACAGGTGACAGAAATGAGAAATAACTGCTTTCACCCACAGTTTAAACTACTATTAAGTCTTCCCTGTTAAATACAAAACCCCTCCATACAAACAGCTTTAAATTCAAGTCTCGCACCTTACCTAGTGGGAACAATGATGCTGCACCTTCCCAGATGGCTACAAAGAAATCAGTGGCTAAAACAGATATTTTTGCTGACTTGATGCAACTTTCTAAACAACAGAAGACAGCCTGCACAACAGCACATTTTCCTGTTCTGATAAGCAGCAGTCAGAGCTGGTGCAGCCACAGCTCTCCATTCAGTGAAAGTACACCACAACAGTAGAGTAATTCAGTGATTCTTCTGCGTGAAGTTCCTCAGAACCTGGAAACAGTCCTTCAGTAGGCAACATCCTCGCTTACTGTGCCTCAAGATTAAGGCAAGCAAAAGATTAAGGTAAGCAAAGATAATAATAGACTTACTAGAAGACAGGCACACGGGATGACTGCTCTCCCTGATCCTTTTCATATTCAGCTGCTCAATAAAGGTTCAACAGAAATGCAGAGTAAAGTTTAGTATTTGCCTCCAGCCACACCCAAGCACATGGAGTTCAGCTCTTGCCATCTCACCCTCCACACACACCACTCCGTTTATTTTGCACTGGCTTTGGGCCACAAATACGAGAAAGGAAGTTATGATGCAAGGTAGGTGGAGTACAGTAGGAAGCACCATGGGATTGTTCAGATTATTCCCAATCTATATAAAGCACAGCCCTTTTCCCTTTCAATTGTGTCACAGCAGAAAACAAGACTGAGCCTTTACTCTCAATGACACAGTAGTTTCTACTTGTACAGATTATTTTAACAATAAGTTTGTCATGCATTTGTATTTTATCTTTAGTAAAAATGTCAAGTTTTTCCAGGACTTAAAATACAACGTACATCTACGTGCCCTTTGAGGAGGAGATTGGGGGAAATGAGCTGCAAGCAGCAAAAAGGAAGCTCTCCCCCTCCTTTTTTCCTCCCTCTTATCCTTACTGTAGAGAGAACAGAATGAAAGCCATCTGCTTATGGTATATGCTAGTTCAACTGGGCAAAGGCTACAGCACAAATGCCACATTATGTCTCAGTATCAGGCATCTGAATCATCATGATGGGAATCTGAAGAGCTGCAAGGGAAACAGCCCGAGTTCTGGCCAAGTATTGTTGGTGTCTGAAATTAATGGATGGAGGTTTGCTCTCACTCTACTTCAGGGACTGCAACCTCAACAACAGAACTCAGCACTGCAGTTCAGACTTACTAACAAGGAATATACAATTACAATCTTCCTGCCAAATCTTGTAGAAAATCATCATCTTAGATTAGCAATTTTGATTCTGTGAAGTCTATCAGGCATAGCTCAGGACTGGTAAACACAGGATTCCTGACCTACATCCCCCTTCTCTCAGTAGGGCATTATGCACAGTCTTTCAGAGAGCTTTCCAAACAAAGACTTTGACTTTGAACCCAAGTTACGTTTTCCAACTTGACATTTTTCTTCAGGCATTTTCATACACAAGAAAGCAGAAGGCCACCCACAAGCCAGACACCAGAAAGATCTATGCAAATAAAGCTCACTATTTTGGATGAGCACTCAGCACAGGAGCAGCATAACTCCCTGCTCCTTGGTTGAGCTACCATATTTCACACAAGGCAAGAAAATCTCAAACAAGGTAGTTTTTAAAGCCACCTATACTTTTGCACTGCAAGTACCTATTGCAATATCAGCATTTAGTAGAAAAAAAAAGAAATTTAAAAGTTGGTTGTGGATTGACCCTGGCTGGATGCCAGGCACCCACCAAAGCCTCTCTACCGCTTCCCTCCACAACTGGATGGGGGAAGACAAAAATATAATGAAAGATTCATATGTTGAGATAAGAAGCCAGAGATCACTCCCCATATAATGTCACAGGCAAAACAGATTCCAATTAGAGATATTAATTGGATTTTTGACTAAAAAACTCAGAGCAGGATAAGAAGTACCATAAGACCTTTACCCCATCTTTCCAGCTCTAGCTCTTTGCCCCCAGCAGTGCATGGAGATGGGAATGGGGATTGTGGTTTGTTCATCACATGTTGTTCCTGCTGCTGCTCAGGGAGAGAAGTCCTTCCCCTGTCCCAGTGGGGTCCCTCCCACAGGATACAGATCTCCATGAACTTCTCCAGTGTGAGTCCACCCCAGGGGCAACAGTTCTCCACAAATTGCTGCAATGTAGGTCACTCTTCCACAGGGTGCAGTGCCTCAGGCACAGCGTGCTCCAGGCATGGACCTCCCACAGGGTCACAGGTCCCACCAGCAAACCTGTTCCACCATGGGCCTCCCACAGGTTCAGAGCCCATTCACAGCCTCCTCTGAGGTATCCCCCTGCTCCAGTGTGGGTCCTCCTCCATGGGCTGCAGGTGGATCTCTGCATCCCCATGCACCTCCAAGAGCTGCAGGGGCACAGCTGCCTCACCCTGGTCTTCACCACAGGCTGCCAAGGAATCTCACTTCCAGTGCCTCTTTCTGCACTTACCCTGGTGTTTGCAGAGTTGTTCTTCTCACATATTCTCACTCTGCTCTTCTCCAGCCATAATTACATCTGCACAATATCTGTTTTTTCCTTCTTCCTAAGTATGTTATCCCAGAGGCAGTGCCACCATTTCTGAGTGGTCCAGCCTTGGCCAGTGGCAGATCCATCTTGGAGCTGGCTGGAATTGGCTCTGCTGGACATGGAGGAAGCTTCTGGCAGTTTCTCACAGAAGCCACCCATGCAGCCCCTCCCCCACCAAAACCTGGCCATACAAACCAATACAAGGATAAAAACCAAACAATCTGGCCTGTAAGATACATAAAATACATTGGTTTCAGTAACAAGTGTAGGAAACCACAGCCTTTTACTGAGCACCCACGTTTGCCAACACATCGTCTACAGCTCATTCTGCTCAGACCTGAATCCACATTTGGATTTGCACCAATGTAGTTAAACAACTGCAGAAATTCAGAGTAAACAAATCCTGAATATATTCATATTATACCACACAGCAGCATGTTCACAGATCCCTTATCACTGCCATCTGTGTAGCTCCTCTCCTACAACATATTCCCTTCCACTCCAAAACACTCCTCCCCTTTCTCTGCAAATCTTTCCTCGTGGCTCCTTGCAGACACCACTTTTGCACTGTTGGACACTTCACCAGAAACTCCTGCAAGCTGACTTTCAGAAAAGCAAGCCTACACATGGTGTTTGGGCTTGTACTGTTGGTGTCCTACTTGCAGCTTGCTCCTCCTCCTTCTGGAGCCAGCAAAGGAGAACTGAATCTTTGGAGGTTTGCCCCTTCAGGCTGACTCTGCCTCATCTTCTGCATTCAGCACCAAGTTATAAACGTTTCATACACAAGGAGGACAAAATTAATGTTATTTTCAGGTAGATGAAAAAATGGTACAGTGTAATTCGTACAATAGGTACATGCTATGGAAAAGGGGAACAATCCAACTCATACAACATAAACACAGGGGGTTCCAGTTGATCTTCCACCCATTCTTCAGTATCAAAACATGGGCTGTTCCTAATGAGCCTAAAGCCAAGGCAACATCCAAGCATAATGAGCAGGGTTATGGACTCAAGCTTAAGCCTGAATCATCTCAATTTTCTGTACTTGCGTCAAACCCAGAGGAAGTATTTGTACAAAAAGAACCCCCAAAACCAGTAATAACTACATAAATGAAAATAAAAAAGAAAGTAAGCTGCTCTTGCTACTCTAGAGCTTTGCATCCCCTGCCACTGGGAATAAGTGTTATGGTTCTAACCACCTCCTACATGGCCAGAGGCCAGAAAAGGGCCACGCTAAGTGCACCCTGTCGGGACTTGGGAAAATTACACATCTCAAGATAGTCCCTTAAAATGCAGGTACTTTCTCACAATGAAAAGAAAGCCCAGTGTTTTTCCTGGTAATAAAAAAAGATTTTGTACAAGACAAGACTCTTCCTGGAGAGAAGCAAATATAGATGTACATCAGGGATGAAAGCATATTTAACACCACCTACACCTAAACAACACAGGCTATCACAGTATCTGGCACCTGTCCCACCCACANCCACAGGGTCACAGGTCCCACCAGCAAACCTGTTCCACCATGGGCCTCCCACAGGTTCAGAGCCCATTCACAGCCTCCTCTGAGGTATCCCCCTGCTCCAGTGTGGGTCCTCCTCCATGGGCTGCAGGTGGATCTCTGCATCCCCATGCACCTCCAAGAGCTGCAGGGGCACAGCTGCCTCACCCTGGTCTTCACCACAGGCTGCCAAGGAATCTCACTTCCAGTGCCTCTTTCTGCACTTACCCTGGTGTTTGCAGAGTTGTTCTTCTCACATATTCTCACTCTGCTCTTCTCCAGCCATAATTACATCTGCACAATATCTGTTTTTTCCTTCTTCCTAAGTATGTTATCCCAGAGGCAGTGCCACCATTTCTGAGTGGTCCAGCCTTGGCCAGGGCTCCAAGAGCTGCAGGGGCACAGCTGCCTCACCCTGGTCTTCACCACAGGCTGCCAAGGAATCTCACTTCCAGTGCCTCTTTCTGCACTTACCCTGGTGTTTGCAGAGTTGTTCCTCTCACATATTCTCACTCTGCTCTTCTCCAGCCATAATTACATCTGCACAATATCTGTTTTTTCCTTCTTCCTAAGTATGTTATCCCAGAGGCAGTGCCACCATTTCTGAGTGGTCCAGCCTTGGCCAGTGGCAGATCCATCTTGGAGCTGGCTGGAATTGGCTCTGCTGGACATGGAGGAAGCTTCTGGCAGTTTCTCACAGAAGCCACCCATGCAGCCCCTCCCCCACCAAAACCTGGCCATACAAACCAATACAAGGATAAAAACCAAACAATCTGGCCTGTAAGATACATAAAATACATTGGTTTCAGTAACAAGTGTAGGAAACCACAGCCTTTTACTGAGCACCCACGTTTGCCAACACATCGTCTACAGCTCATTCTGCTCAGACCTGAATCCACATTTGGATTTGCACCAATGTAGTTAAACAACTGCAGAAATTCAGAGTAAACAAATCCTGAATATATTCATATTATACCACACAGCAGCATGTTCACAGATCCCTTATCACTGCCATCTGTGTAGCTCCTCTCCTACAACATATTCCCTTCCACTCCAAAACACTCCTCCCCTTTCTCTGCAAATCTTTCCTCGTGGCTCCTTGCAGACACCACTTTTGCACTGTTGGACACTTCACCAGAAACTCCTGCAAGCTGACTTTCAGAAAAGCAAGCCTACACATGGTGTTTGGGCTTGTACTGTTGGTGTCCTACTTGCAGCTTGCTCCTCCTCCTTCTGGAGCCAGCAAAGGAGAACTGAATCTTTGGAGGTTTGCCCCTTCAGGCTGACTCTGCCTCATCTTCTGCATTCAGCACCAAGTTATAAACGTTTCATACACAAGGAGGACAAAATTAATGTTATTTTCAGGTAGATGAAAAAATGGTACAGTGTAATTCGTACAATAGGTACATGCTATGGAAAAGGGGAACAATCCAACTCATACAACATAAACACAGGGGGTTCCAGTTGATCTTCCACCCATTCTTCAGTATCAAAACATGGGCTGTTCCTAATGAGCCTAAAGCCAAGGCAACATCCAAGCATAATGAGCAGGGTTATGGACTCAAGCTTAAGCCTGAATCATCTCAATTTTCTGTACTTGCGTCAAACCCAGAGGAAGTATTTGTACAAAAAGAACCCCCAAAACCAGTAATAACTACATAAATGAAAATAAAAAAGAAAGTAAGCTGCTCTTGCTACTCTAGAGCTTTGCATCCCCTGCCACTGGGAATAAGTGTTATGGTTCTAACCACCTCCTACATGGCCAGAGGCCAGAAAAGGGCCACGCTAAGTGCACCCTGTCGGGACTTGGGAAAATTACACATCTCAAGATAGTCCCTTAAAATGCAGGTACTTTCTCACAATGAAAAGAAAGCCCAGTGTTTTTCCTGGTAATAAAAAAAGATTTTGTACAAGACAAGACTCTTCCTGGAGAGAAGCAAATATAGATGTACATCAGGGATGAAAGCATATTTAACACCACCTACACCTAAACAACACAGGCTATCACAGTATCTGGCACCTGTCCCACCCACACCACACCTCCCACTGCCTAAGACACCAACTCCTTCTGGGTTCAAAAACACTCTTTTTCTGCTTTTCCAGCCTACATGTAATAATCCCACCAATAAAAAGACGGTCGACATTCACACCAGGAAGCAGCTCCACCTCAGCCCACCCGACCACGCAAGGCAAAGCCACATTTATCACACAGCAAGTATGTACCCATCCATCAAGCACATTTATTACTTAAATTCTATTTACTGATACCAGGGGGCTGTGCTGGTGGGAGCACCCATGGGGGAAGCAGAGTATGGAAGCAGAAGAGAGGAATTTCTTTTTTTGTGAGTCAATGTATCTAAAACAGTTTAAAAAAAAAAAACAAAAACAAAAAAAAAAAAAAAACACAAAAGAGCAGAACATTTGTGAAA
>VZRX01011913.1:209648-220543 GCA_013398075.1 Notiomystis cincta
GGAGGGGCCGGCCCGCCTCCTGCCCCCGCCGGGGGTGCCGGCCCGGGGCTCCGCGAGGGAGGCCAGAGCTCCCGGGCCCGGCACTCCGCGGGGGCTGCGGCAACAGGAGATCCGTGGGAGGCCCCCCGGGTCACCTCCGCCTGCACGGCGCTCCGAGACGCGCCGGTTTCGGGGCCCCGCGGAAGGCAGGGGCACACGCAGCGCGCTCTTCCTACAGCGGCAGCGGGGGAGCGCGGGTGGGAAACCACCGGCCAAGGTCAGGCTTCAGCAGCAGAGCCTCCCCTAGCCCGAGCTGCGGGTCCCCGCCGTCTCCACCGCCTCAGGCGGACCGTTCTACCGCTCCCTTTTAGCTCCTCGGGTACGCAGCCCACCGAGCATCCCTGCCCAAGGCACCTTTTATTTTTTTGTTATTTGTGGTTGGACCTGGTGAGTCGATCAAGTCAGACCTCATCGAGATGACAGTCTTAGTCGGGCTGTCCAAAAAACATCCCCACAAATCTTTTGCATTCACTTGAGAGGTGGAGGGGAAAAGTTTTCCCGTCCTTGGAGTAGTGTGCAGGACACCCATTTCAAACCCGGGCACTTTGCTAGCAGCACTTCGAAAGCTCAC
Organism: Notiomystis cincta; assembly: GCA_013398075.1. Lineage (NCBI taxonomy): Eukaryota > Metazoa > Chordata > Aves > Passeriformes > Notiomystidae > Notiomystis > Notiomystis cincta. Next base: position 210,259 of record VZRX01011913.1, read on the forward strand.
GCAGAGCTTGGAAGAAAATATATTCAATCAGCACCGTTACAGGACTCTCTCGGCAGGAAAACCAGCTCCATCGGTTTTCCCTAGTCGTATTAAAATCTTCGCAGTAATTAGGCAGGACAAAAGCGGAGGGGATTAGAAGTTCCCGGGTGAAGGAAGAGCAAAACACGAACCTAATTTGTATACCAACATCTCTTTTTCTAAAGCAGCGAAGAAACTTTAGAGCATTAACAACGCCTCCCACCCCGTTCCCCAGGAACTCCTAGGCGGTAGGCGGGCACTGTTTAGTACGATGCTGATGCAGCGGCCGAGCCGGGCCGTGTCCCCCGGTACGCGTTTGTCCCGACCCCGGGGCCGCTCCCGCACCCCCCCCACGGCGCTCCCCGCGCTCCTCGCCCCCGCGCCACCGCCGGCTAATGAGGAGCCGCCGCCGCCGCCATGACGTCACCTCCNCTCTTCCACTCGAGGGCGGGAGGCGCCCCGCCCGAACCGCCAGCAGAGCGCCACGCTGCCAAACCCCGCGGGTGTCCGTCCCACCGGCAGAGCGGAGCTCTGGACTCGAGCTCTGTCCCGATTTGCGCCCGTTCCGATTCGCTTCTCCACTGCCCGCATGCCTGGGTCAACCTACGCACAGAAGGTTTATAAAAACAGTTTTTATTTGGTAAATTTTTTTTAAAACTCGCACTTCAGATTTAATCTTACGGGATAAAAATGTTACAGGTCAAAGGAGGTGGCAATGGAGAACCGAAATTCTTAGAATCGCTCAGTTTGGAAAAGACGTCTAAGATCACTGAGTTCAGTCATTAACCCAAGACTGCCACGCCTGCCACTAAAGCGTGTTCCGAAGCACCACATCTCCGTGTCCTCTGAACACTTCTGGGGAGGGTGGCTCCCTCACTTGCTGGGCAGCCCGTTCCAATGCCTGTGCCACCCTGTGAATGAAGGCATTCTTCCTAATATCCAGTCTAAACCTCTCCTGGTGCAACTCGAGGCCATTTCCTCTTGTTACTTGGGAGAAAAGACCAGCTCCCATCTGGCTACAACCTCCCTTCAGGGAGCTGTAGAGCACAACGAAGTCCCTCCAATCATCCTTTTCTCAGGGCTAAACAACCCTCAGTCCCACCTCAGAATCTCCAGACCCTTCACCAGCTTTGTTGTTCCTCTTTGGACACACTCCAGCCAACGATTCTGCAAATCCCTGCTGAATTTTAAGAAGCATCTAAAAATTGGTAACATTTTTACCAGCTAAAAATTAGCTGGTAAGGGATAAAATAAGGAGCGTGATCTTTTAATGTACTCCCTAAATACACACACAAAAATAATTTCTAGTAATAATTAGAATGTCAAAATAACAATTTTAAGCCTGTAAAATAAACCTGGAAATGGTTAGGTAAAAATGAAGTAGAAAAGGTGTTTCAGATGAGTGTATGTGCGAGGTAGCCACATTTTGCTAGCACAAGCCTCTTGCAGGCCAATCCACAGAAGTCTCTTTTGGCTCGAGTTCTAACTTTGACATCTTCCCCACAAAACTACAGCCCCATCCCTGCTAAGGAAATGAGGCTCCAAGGGGTGTACTGTTCATTCCCAGTTCTGTGCAGGCTCTGTGACTCATACACTGCACTGAAGGCTCTCAGTGCCATCTGGCCTCGCACTTTAGATCCCAGCCCCTCTCCAGCAGAGGGGACAGTGCTGGCCAGCTTTGCAGGTCGAGCAGGGCCAAAGCCACTTGTGCCCGTGCCTATCTCAGCAGCACTGCCCGCCATCCCCACGGCACCTCACATTCCTGCCTCTCACAGCAGCTCACACATGGCTTCACTAGATAAGCATGGCATGAATTTCTCACAACAGGTTATTAATTACAGGAAAGCAGAGCAGAGAGTTGATGGCTCCCCCACAGAGAGCAGAAATACGTGAGGGTTTCTGACCACAGGTTCAACCTCCAGAGTGTCAACAGTTGGAGATCCGTGAGTCATGCGCTGGGCAGTTCCCAGTCCTGCACACACAGAGCTACCAGAAAAAGGAAAAGAAGATGAGATCCACAGGATCTGGAGCCAATGGCACAGACAGCTGAAGCTCTGCACCTCTTCCCTGGTTCCCAATACTTTTGGCAGCCTAAACAGAGCACGCTGCATTTGACTAAGACCCCATGCAGTCCCCTAGAAGTAATCACAGCAAGGGTTCAGGGGAAGTTCATACTCATGGAATGGCTGGAAAAGTATCCAAGAAAAGGAACAAAAAGTCCGCCAAACCACTAAATAGAAACGTAGCAGAATCATTCTTCTTCCCACAGGAGATCTACTTGATCTGAACCACAGAAACCTGCAGCAGCAGAAAGACATTACAGACAGTATTGGTAATGATAATCAGTAGAAAGAAATAGTCTTGTCATTAGTCTTTCCATACAATGGGATCTGTAGGAGGGGGATGGAAAAACACTGCTGTGTTTCATGCTCTCAGCATAACACCTAGAGCTCAAAAACTCTATTTTATTCCTTCAATGCTGTATCTAAGCAATTTTAACAGTTACTTCACATCCTCGGCTCTACTAGACTGCCTAAAACTGCTTCCAGACCAGTCAAGTCCCCTTTTACAGACTTGACAAAAATTTGAAAGATTATCAGGTAACATTTCTTTTGCAATAACTCCTAAGAATTTAAAGGGGAAAAAACCCCCCAGCTGTACCTGTCGTTTGTTTTTAATAAACCCTTTAATTCTTCAGCAAAAAGCTGAACATGATTCTTAGACTGCTTCTAAGACAGTAATTTCTGAGGGTTTTTGTCAGAAATCAAGAGAGCAGCAGCGATAGAACAGGTACAGGACGGCAGCCGCGTTAGATTTGCTGTCCACTGCCACCTACTGTTAAAACTCCACCAAGTCAGACTTGTGAGCTCTAATTCCCGAAGGATATCATTTTAAAGTCCAGAAGGAAGGGAAAGCTTTGCAACTGAGATTGCTGTGGAGGGGAAAAAAAAAAAAAAGAAAAAAAAAATAGAAACATGCCAAGAGAATTGCTCACCTAAGCTCATCGGACAGTGGCACAGTAGCTTCACAAGTTTGGATTCTTTCCAGCAATATTGAAATTCTGGCACCTAATTTATACAGCTACTCTCCAGCTCAAGATAAGGCTTTTCCAGGCAGTGATTCAGAGCAAAGACCTCGATTAGTCCATGTTGTCAAATTTTCTCACAAGGAGAAAAAGCAGCTAAAGAAAAGAAAACTGATGGTTTAACACCTTCAGCACCTTCATACAGCTAATCCACCAGCTGCCCTCTTGTTGTTAGATTCATTTCCACTATTTAATGCTGCATTCCTACTATTTGTTTTGTTTTCAGAACATCAGATAACAGACCTGAAACCGTCTAGGGGAAAACCTGCAGCAATGACTGAGTCTATATCCCGGCTAGAAAAGAAAGTCCCCTAGTTCACAGAGCCACAGAATCATTAAGGTTGGAAAAGACCTCCAAGGTCATCAGGTCCAACCATTAATCCAGCATTGCCAGGTCCTTCACTTCACCATGTCCCTAAGGACCACGACTATACATTCTTTGAACACCTCTGGGGCAGTGATTCCATCACTTCCCTGAGCATTCTGTTCCAGTGCTTGACAAAGTTCCAAAGTCTGCAGGTAAAATTTTATGAAACCTTTTATGAAATTTGCTAATACAATCAGCTAGGACATCCCATGTTATTCCAGTGGCTGCTTCCAAAGCAAAAGCCTTTGGTCTATGCCACATTCAAAGCAATGCATCAAGAAGCATTTAGCAAGAGTAAATTTTTAATTAAGACAGAGTGGCTTGCCACAACTCCTGTCAGCCCAGTTCTCTAAGTGTAAAATTTCTTGGACACTGAGGAGTGATACAGCAGACATACCTTCCTCCTGGAGACAGGCCCATTCTCTCTAAACTTGTGTCTGGCAGCTGAAAGGAGCCCCTTCAGCTGCAATCCCTTTAGGGAGTTTATCACATCAGTGCATGCTTAATGCAGGACATCACTGGGCCCCTGCTTGGGTGGTGTGTGTTTTGTGCTCACACCAAGTCCATTTCGGTTGTGACAAATACTTCCTTATTCACACACAGATGGGATCGATTTAAAGTCTAAACAAATAACTGTACTCTGCCACATTCCTATGCCACAGCTGAAACAAAATCTAGGCTTTCCCAACACAAGGAACCCCTGAGTTACATTTACTTCACTCAGAGGCATGGCAGCCAGTGCCTTGCTTTGTGATAGCACCTACTACCACACAAAGTAAATAAAAAACTTCATTGATCACTGTGTGTAGGAGCTACTCATGCACATAAATAACTACATGAGACACCCGAAGTTGAGTCTCTGTAACTTTAAAGTTAGTTAAAAATTATTTCTTGCTTAACTTGCATCCTCTCTGTAAACTAACCCCATTTATCTAAGTTGTGACAGTCCCACATGCACCCACTGCACAAAGTACATACTCAATCAGGTTACTCAGTAAACTAATAATTGTACTGAGCCAGCAGCACTCAGAAAATACTTCAGAAATTTGCATTAATTTTGCTGCAACCTACTCAGGTCTTAAGCTGATCATTTAAATACAGTTTCAAAGGATGATTCTCTGAAAATAGAAAGTGTCATTAATATCACAAGCATCACTCACATTAAACAGAAGTCTTCAATTTATTCCAGATCAACCAGGAATTATTTAACTTCAGTAAACTAAAGCTCCTCCAACTTCTCAAGTTACTTGCTGCAAGAAAATTCTAATTTCCTTACTCAAAATTCTTTTCTGTGTAATTTAAATTCAGTGTGGGTTTTTTTTCCTCCCAGGTAATTTAACAACCAGCCAGCTAAAGCAAGTCTGCACTATGTCTTAAAAAGAGGAGAAATAAACTTCCTCTTCCATTAGACCCCAGCATCTTTCAACAAAATGTAGGCTGGCACAAATTAGTGATTTGTATGCATCACACACAGCTGCCATTCTTCTCAATAACTAAATTTTATTCACTGCACTCACTCTGGATCTCTGTCAATTTATCTGAGCACAGATCCTGACAGAAGACCCTCTGTAACAAAACGTCTGTTTAGGGCAATTACAGCAATTTGGGAAAGCTCTGTCTGCCTGCAGCCACTCCTCCAGCCCCAGAAGGGAGCTGGCCAGTGAGGAAAAACAGGGAACTAAAAAACATGCTCATTAGCACAAATATATTCAGCTGTTGAAAACAGCAATTCTGTGATCAAAATCCCTCTCCTTACTAGAAACTTTAAGACACTGATTAGCCACACAGTGATTCTGAACCTTCATCCCAGCTGGATGTTTGGAGAATGTGGAGAGTTAAATGAACACTGCCATTTTACTGTTGCCTCATCCCTATTGCTCAGCTGCCAAGAAGCCAGGCTTAGCTCATGCTAGCAGTCCCTCTGGAGTCAAGGGAGGATGAAACCAGAAGAATTTCAAGATGAGGCCCCCAACAATTTGTTTGTAAAGTAACAATTTTTGTAAAGTAACTGGAGGACTAAGCAAACCATGTCATTGTAAACCTCTTCTCATAGTTAATTTACCTATTTTCTTTGTACCTTCTCACACAGAGCTATAGTCCTGTGCCTCAGCATATCAAACTCTGCTTTAGATAACCCTGGCAGACATGGGGACACCAAAAGTCTTGGTGCAGTTTGTTGTGTCTGTGATATTTCACCAAGCTGAACTGGAATTATCTTTATCATAGTGTAAATGTGTGGTAAAATAATGAAATTAAGGGAATTCCTTGGAACTTACATGAAAACCGAGCCCTTCCTCGTGGTGAAAACCAATTCTGTGTTCTAGGGCTTGCAAACATCCTACAGGAGAATAATGCAAAGAAATAGCAAAAGCCATGTTATCTAATGAAAGCCTCTCATTTTTTTATCTAAGCTTGTTCACCAAGGTTACTTTTGAGTACAGCTGTGTGAGGCTGTGTAACCTGACCAAGGCAACATGCTATCAGTACCTGATTCTGCAGCACTCTCTCAGGGGAGGTATTTTGACTGCAAGGAAATAGAAAGGGTATTTGTCTGAACTTTTGTCCTTTTTATTCCCCAAGTACATTGGTTTACCTGATTTGTAATTAATTAGTAGAAATAGATAATTAATATATTATGTGTCTACAAACCCCAGTTTTCCTGTGGATTTGAAAATACTTTAAGTTAAATATTTTCTTGAAATTTGAAACTGAAAAACATATTTGATGAAAGCTTGATTGTGCAACACACCTGGCCTAAAAAAACCACTCAAGATGAGTCTGGTCCCCACAATTTCAGTTCAGAAAAATCTATATAGGTTGCATTTTCTTTCCTTCTGTCTTCTGCTTGTTTTCCTTTTGCTTCTGCCATTCAACATCAACATATGATCATTATCAGATACCTAATACACAGTATTACAAGTAAATCAAGGGGTAGATGTTGATTTTAGAGTCAGTTTCTCAACCAGTTTTTTATGCAACATGTAGCACTACTGGGTCCAAAACTGATTAAACGGCAAAGAATCCAGTTAAATATTTATATTGATTTAATTAAACTGGGATTACATCTATAGCTGAAGCTGACTCCATACCACAATATTTATTCATTTATGTATTAAAGGATTAAAAGTTTTAGCTGCAAAAGATTAATCTGTTCAAATTTACACTGCTGTCTGTATGTATTAAGAACAGTCTCAAAGAAAATTTAAATATGATTTTAGAAAATTTTTAATGCCTTTCATGAAAAGACCTTTAAGCAATAAAGACTTTACTCTGCCTTAATGTCCAGCAGCCAAAATGAAAATATAGGTGTGTGGTAGACTAGACTTCTTCCAAATTTAGCATCTCTTTTAAAAAATCCCTAATATCCATAAAGTGAGCAAAATGCTGCTGCCCCTGAGAAGAAAACATATCATGTGGGAAAGCCTTTTCTATTTTTCTATTGATTACACTAACTTAATAAAACAAATCTGTTCTCCTCCCACCCAACTTCTGCTCTTACCCTCAGGTTTTGAGCACTTTACTCCTGTTTGCTCCAGTATTCCTCATCAACATGACAATTCCTGACCTACTTACACACTTTCCTTCACCTCTAACCCCTGCTGCTAATTTTTTTCCCCACTCCCATTTTCTCAGATGTCTGCTTGTTAGCTCCTCACTCTCTCTCACTTTCTCTCACAGAGCTTCTCACTCTCTCTTTCAACCCTTTCTTTAATTTCTTCTCCTTTCTCAGATTTCATAGATACAACTTGACTTGTATTTAAGCCAGACTCCTTCCTCTTCATCAAAGTTCTTGGTGTTGCTTGCTTCCACACAAGGACCAACAAAAATATTCCACATAATTTCAGGAAAAGTGCACAGTCCCTGCTGACCTGAATACTCCAATCAGCTGGGAGCACAATACATAGTCCAGAGTACAGAGACATCCAAATTTAATTCCCCCCACAATAAATAGAAAAATTATGAGGATTTTTGCATGAAAGGAGTGAAAAAATTCATTTTGCCTAACACCTTCTTGTGAGTCATTGAGAAGTGGAAAAAAAAAATCAGTCCAACTATACTTATAATTCTAACATGGTAAAATCAAAATTATGGCTATTTCAAGATTTTAAGATGGCTATTTCAAGATGATGAACATGCAAATAGATTCTGCACAACTTTATTTCAGAAAGTATTATCAAGTTTTCTGGCTTCACAGTATCCCAAAATAACCGAAAAGTTCATCCACTGGAGAGTCTGTAATGAGGGTTTTGTGAAAGTGCGTGAGAACTGTGTTTTTCCAAATTAATGCAAAGTGATGCATGCTCAGAAAAATGACACCAGATACACTGGGGAAGGATATGAGTCAGAACCTGGAGGGCAGCAGAATTACCCTACTTATTAAAACAGACTTTTTAACTATTAAGCTATATAACTGTAAGTATACAGTTAGCATAAAATATATATTGTTCATTATATTTATTCTGTTTGGTGATATGATAAACATACAACTTATATTTATTAAACATAGAGCTGTCTCTAAAAACCTGAAATTGTTCAAATTATATCACAAAAAAAAGCATTCTTGAAACAATGTGAAATCTTATATGCTTAGGTAGGATGAAAAGCTCCACTTCCTTTTAAAGCATCAACACACTGCCAGCCCAAATTCACGTGCCAAGTCCCAAGTTCATAAGGAATTCTCCTGAGCGTGTTTTAAACTGCTGACGGTGCATGTGAAAGGAGATCAGGTCTGAAAACCATGCACAAGAATAACACTCTTGTTGCAAGATAGCAGCATTGATGACTTGAGGGGAGGGAGCAAAACACTTCCAGATCCATACAAGGCACACAGTGTTCTGCTCCCAAAAAGGAAATATTAATTTCAGCACACATTTTTGGAGTGCCATTAGGATGACATACATAAAGCCTTACCCTTGCATTTGCCCTGCTTCCAAGTTAATTCTTTAATGCCTTTTTTTTTTTTTTTTTTTGAGAAAGAGGTTGCAGATGAGTTTCTGAGGAGAGGAAGGAGTGAAAGAAATGGGTTAAGATAAAACTTCAAAGAGAGGAACCATGGCTGAAAAAAAAAAGTTCAGAGACGCTGGAGGCAGCTAATTTTTTAGTCTTGTAATATTTTAAACTGTACTACCTTGGTGCAGGGACTGCAAGAAGTGGTCCCATTCTCCCCAAATATCTGATGTCTTTTTCCCACACATCACTTCTGGCATTTGTTTAAGTAATTTCCTCTGGCAAGTCAGTCTTCAGCAGCACCAGTGCCCCAGTCAAGCACAGACATCCCACGCTGCTGATGTGAAACAAAGCAGCAGCAGCAGCTGAAGACACTGGGGAGACTGGCACCATACTTTTCAAAGGCTGTGCCAACTTCTGTCAGGCTAAAATGCTTGTGAAACTGAGGTGTGTCTGTTCTCAGAAGCACCCAGGAATGTTCTAGAAAGAGCCCTTGGTCCCATCCCTTTGTCATCCCAGCAATCTGATCGAGAAACCTCCTTAATATCGAGGATATCAGCAAATAAAGGAGCTGAGTCTGCTTTATTCTGGGTGTTCCGCCTGCTCAATTATGGCTGGTTCCAGGCAGTGGTTTTCGGGCAGCCGAGGGTTTCGCCAGCTGGCTCTGATCCCAAAGGCTGGTGCAGACCTGCAGTCCCCCGGCTGCTGTGGCTCCCCCTGCCAGCAGAGCAGGGGCAGCTTGGACACCAAACACAGCGTGGTATAGATGGTTATAGATGGGGTGCTCGCACATGTACAGATAAAATACAGCAGTCTGGATTAATTTGTAATAAGGATGTCGCTTAGGAGCTACAGGGGTATTTTCCATCCTGTAGCTATCTCATCCTCACTGCTCACTGCCTGTAAGGAAAGAGCACTGCCGAATTCCTGGGCAGCAGCAAGCCAGGGAGTTTTGGGAGGTCTTTCCCCCAGAGTTTCCTCAGGAGCAGTATGGAGAGGGAGGGACTCCTGCCCTCCTCTCCGGCCTCCAGCTGTAGCAGACGAGGGGATGCTCGAAAGGCGCCTCGGGGGAAGTTCGGGCTGTGTGTTGGGGGCAACTCCTGGCGCAGAGAACGGGATGACATCACGGGAATCACAGAAGCGGTTGGTGTTGTGGGAGGGGCGCCTGGAGATCGCCCAGTCAACCGCCAGGGCGGCTCGCCAGGAGCAGGCGGCACAGGAGCGCGTCCAGGTGGGGTCTCACCTCTCGAGAGAGGGAGACTCCACCACCCTCCTGAGCTGCTCCAGTGCTCTGCCAGCCTCAGCTTTAAGAATTTCCCTCACGTTGGGGAACTTTTCGTGTTCTAGTCTACGGTCCCTGCTCCTCGTTCCGTCTCCGGGCACTACCGACAGAAGTCGGACACCGTCCCTTTAGGGCCCGCCCGCGAACGGCTTCCCGAGCAGGGGTAGCTGCCCAAGCCCTCAGGCGTCGCAGCAACCCCCAGAGCTCCATTTCCCTCATTCCCTGAGGGAATGCTGAGGCGGGGCCGCCCGTGACTGCTGCGGAAGAGGCGTCACAGAGAGGCGGTACCGTCTCCCCGCGGAGGAAGGACGGGCTCCAAGATGGCGGCGCCGGAGGAGCGGCTCGTGTCGGAGGGCGAAGGCGGCGCCCCGGGCTCGGCGCGGCTCTCCCCAGCCCCGCTGCCGGAGGCTGCCGAGCCGCTGGCGCCTATGGAGCCGCCGCCCCAGAGCAACACGCTCATGGGGCTGCCCATCGTGGCCATCGAGAGCATCCTCAGCTTCCTGTCCTACGATGAGACGAGCCAGCTGCGCCTGGTAGGGGCCGCGGAGGGGAGGCGGCGGGGCGGGGGCCGCGCTGGGGCCGGGAC
>VZRX01011913.1:220610-237713 GCA_013398075.1 Notiomystis cincta
TGGCGGCGGCCCGGGCCGCCCCCCGCCGGGCTGCTGCGCTCGCCGGGGAAGGGGCTGGGTAAGGTGGGGTGGAGTGGGATGGAGCTTTATCCCTTCTCGGTGTGCGCTTCCATACACGCATTCCTAAAGCTCTTGTTAACGTCTCTCACTTCTTTCATTTCTTTCGCGCTCTGTGAGAAAGCACAGAGCTGCCGGAGGCTCCTTTCTCCTAATGACTGGTTGGGGTGGGTAATCTATTGTGTCTCATATGTGTGTTTATTTTTACTTATAGAGCGTAAGCCTACAAGTGTAGGAGGTGGTGAGCATGCTGCTCCAAGAACCCTCCCCTATCTAGAAATATGGTCAAAAAAGATTAAAAAAAAAAAGAGTGCCTGCTTCTTCCAGTCTTAGTGGTAGATCTAATAACATATAGTATCTGCACCTCTGAACTTGATAATGCCAAAAAACCCCGTAGCTGTCAGGGAGGAGATGAATGTATATCAATATTTAACTGCCTGCATAAGAGCCTGATGTAAACTATGTCATATTATGATAAGCTGCTGTCTTACTGAATCTCTTATGAGGTTGTAAATGGAATAATAGTGAGGGAATTAATGCACAGCTTATGTAACTCTCAGTAAACGTGCATGTACTGTACCATTCCTATTTTAAGAACTAGATTAGTCTAAACTGGATATTACAAGCATATTTCTGCAGGAAATTGGACTGCTTGCGTCCTGGATCAGCGACCTGAAGTGTTGCATCCTGACTGTAACTTTAAACCAAAAGCTCTTCAAGCAGAAAATCTTTTCTTATTTATACTGCTCCAAGCACACCAGTTCCTAAATATTTCTAGAGTGTGCTGTCAGTCTGCTGAGCACTTCAGCTTCTTCTGTGAGAGTAGGTAGTGGATCTGTAAAAAACATGTGGTCCTTTGAGAACCATAGAATAGCCTGAGTTGGAAGGGAGCCACAAGGATCACTAAAGTCCAGCTCCTGGCTGTGCACAGGACATCCCCAAGATCCCAGCTGGTGTTTGCAGTGTGACCAAAGGGAAGGGAAGCACATCACATGGTGTTTGGATGTGCCACGTTTCAGGGTTGGAATTGCAACACCAGGCACAGCCCGTGGCTGTACCTTTCCCATTGCATCTTATGAATGGCAGTGCCTGTGGGAGCTCCCACAAGTCAACAGAAGGCTTTTTCTCTCTCCAGCACTAAGTGTTTGTAAGCCATGCTGTGTTGGCAGTGAAGGTGAGAGGAGGAAAGGTGATGGTGTCAGGACTAAACCAGCTGTTTAACTCACTGGCACTTCACAAGTCACAAGTAAAATGTAACACTTTTATGCTCTTTTATATAGCACTGCCAAGTTCCTTTTTCCAGAAGAGGACTGCCCCTTTCAGAGGTCTCAGAAATATGCAAAACTAGACTGGATAAATACCAGCTTTGAAACATACATAGAACAATACTGGGCGTAAAACGATTCAGTTGGTCTTTCCCTATTTTTAGTTTTTGAGTCAGTGACAGCCAACAAAGTTGATCTCCATCAAATTCTTAACTTTCCCTTAAGCACATCAGAAGGCATTTATGAGCATTCTTCTGAGAAGAAAGTAGCCTTTTGTTAACCAGCAGTAATGCAAAGAATCAAAGCCCTTCTGGTTTGAGCCCATGAGCTTTATCAGCTGGGTCTTTCAGGTGGCTGTTCAGAGCTGAAGGGGTTCTTTTAGCAGTTCACTGAGAGGCAGAGGCAGAATATTCTGCGAAACTCCAGGTGCTGTTGACAGAGAATTAAGGTAGCCTTCAAAAATAGCAATGCCTAGGCATAAATTAATAATGAAATTTCATTACTTTGGGATTTTTAAAGGTGGCGAGTACTCTTTGGAAAGACCCATATATTCCTGCTCTAAGATCTGCCTTGCACAAGCAGTAAATTTTTGTTCTCCATGAGAACTGACTTGAACTGCTTATCAAAAATAAATGAGTGTATCTTTTTATAAGTTGTATTGTGCTAAAGATACATTGCAAGACCACATTCACTGAATGACTATTAAATTGCTCAGGTCTCGTGCATATTAGAAATGAACCCAAAAGCAGCCTCATTAGTCCTTAGAACGTGGCATTCCATGGGATAGAGTGTCTTGAGGAAGGCAGGAAGATCCAGGACATCAATTGACCTAAACAAAATTTGATCATACATGTTTAGGTAAAAAATGTGGATTCCCCAGACCAGTAATTTTGATGCATTCTCTGAATCCCAGCATGGAAGGAATGGATGTCCCAATGTGCTTTTTATTTTGTATTACATTAGCTCAGTGATCCATTAAAAACAAAAAAGGAAAAAGAAAATCTCTGAGTTGAACTGAGTTTGGATCTACAGTGTCTACAAGACAGCAGACTGAGGAGTTGGCTGGGTGGGAGGACCAGCATGTTTTCAGATTGAAATGGAGACAGGAATGTGCATTGTTTATGTAGAGCATAATGAGGAGCATAATCTCAGGCATAAGATCCAGAAGTCTTTTTCTGTCACCAAAGGATGAGGTAAAGAACATTTCCTGCTTGTGATGATTGCCATCAGGCAAGGCAAGATCATGGGCCCCTCATTGTGCAAAAAGCACTTGCTTTCCTGAGCTTAATGCTTTCAGCTGTTCCTGAGGTTACTGCCTGGGAAAGCATAAATGAAGCACCTACTGGTTAAGCAGTGAAGTAGATCCAGGGAACAGAGACTAAACAATAGGTATTCAGAGAGCAGTCGTGTCTGAAATGAGGGAAATCTTGAGCTCTCAAGCTTTTGTTCAGACAAAATGAATGAGAGGAAAAGCAGCAGCATTTTGCTTTCAGCCCTTCTGAGTATTTACTTTATCTCCTTCCTCTGATGGGTCACACAGAAAACCCCAAAGATCCCAATGTCTGAAGCTGTAATGCTCTGGACAAGCCCTCTGTGCATGCTCACAGGGAAGCTCGCTATCCTCCAGCTTTTGAAGGCTCCCTTTACTGGGATATTTTTAGTAACTTACAGAAGCTTTGAAATTTTTTCTTCAGTGGGATAATAATGAAATTTTTATATTCCAGTTTCTTTTTCAGTCACATACGTGAGCTTGGAGAGGCACTTCCATTCAGGCTATTACTACTACAAGCATGATTAAAATCACACAATCCACAACCTCCTTCCATGAGCACTCTGAGGAGGTTATCTTGGATTCTGACACATGTCAGCATTGACTTCAATTCTTCAGCAAACTTGTGCTTATTTCCTGCACAGCACAAGTAAAGACTGGTAGCCTTTGGACAGCATGGCTTTAATGTTTCCAGTTTCAGTCAGTCTGTATTTACAGGCATTCTGTTTTAAAGTTTCTTGATGAAGTTACAAACATTTTGCCACTTACTTTACCCTAGAAAGGCATTTTATGGAACGTGGTCTCTGTGTACCCTCTAAGAAAAAGAACAGTCTAAATAGTCTAGGATATTTTATATCTGTTTTGGAGTTGGTTATCTGGTAGTGAAGGTTGGAAGAAATAAAGCATCCTTGAGGAAACGGAAGTTAGTAGATTGTTACTTTAGTTTGTTTACAAATGAAGTAGAAAATTAGTTCATAGGATCATAGAAAGCTTTTATCACATAAATGCACATGAAGAAGCAACCTCTCTTTCTGGAATACCTTTTTAACTCTGAAATTTGAACACAAGGTCTAGTTGGACTTGACCTTTGAGGAAACACAGTCTCTTTCAGCTCTGTGACTAGAATAAGAAAATATTCACCAAAATTGCAAATACAAGTATAAGGAAATCCAAGTTACAATCTGTTGAATAGCTAATATCAAACTGTCTTGGACAGCTATGGACACCTAGAAGTGTGATGATGCTACTTTGCATATGACTGCAGAATAGAAGAGGTATATTGTTCCTATAAACCCAGGTGCTATGTGGTTTACATAGTGAACCAGCTGAGAATTATGAGATGATTGGTAAAATGTGTTACAAACAAATATTTTTGATTTCTAGTGGTACCGGTGTTTGGGTTCTAGACTGATTATTGGTTAAATACGGGTAATGCCGAGGAATTGGAGCAAATACTTCTTAATGCTGTGCAGGGTAAGCAGAGGAGGAAGATGAAAACCCCAGTGCGGTTCGTGTCTCGGGCTGCAGCTCCGTGGGCGGGCCTCTGCCAGCAGATGTCACTGTGCACGAGGTTAAAACCCTCTTCTGCGCCTCGGAGCGCGGAGCTGAGCGCGGCTGGAGCTCGCTTGCCTCTTGTGCCCGCTCGGTAGCTGCAGAGCTGACGCAGCTCTTGTGCAGGTACCAGTTCCCGCTCCAGGGATTCGGTACCATGAGAGCTGCGAGAAAGCTGCAAAACTCAAAAACGATTTAAATCTGTATGTACAGCTACGAGCTCAGAGAAAAAAGAACAGTTTCTTCCTTCCTGTAGGAAGGGCCAGCATTTTTCCATATACACAGGAGATGATTTAACTGGATCACTGAATGTGGGGCAGAGTGTGCCGAGACTCTCCCTCTGCAGTTTGCCTGTCTGATCCTTCTTTGTTAACCAGAAAGATCAAATACCGAGGAGCACAGACTGATCCAGTCACTGCTTAGTGGCCTGTTCATACAGATCTGTCTGGAAATGGTCAGTTGTCACAGAATTTAAACTGTGACTAGAGGGAGACTCACAAAGCACAACTTCTTTCTGTTTATACAGAAGGCGTTACACAAAGTAATTGCAGGCTTCTCTGGAAGAGGTGAGAATCTTCTTCCTCAAGGTATAAACTTATATAGACTTAAAAGTTATGAAATGAGTAGTGTATGGAGGAAAGGAGTGTTTTCTTAAAAGAAAAAAACTTATTTATTGGCAAGTGGGGTCACAGTGGAAGCTGTGGACTTTAGTACCTAAAAAACCCCAACAAAATGAAAACAATTTCAAAGAACAGTTGGGTCACTAAGCTCTTGCACCTTCAGACTGAATAGCAATTGCTTTAAACTTTCCTACAAGTCGGCTTTGTCCTGTAACTGGTAACTTTGTGAAGGTTTAACTTTACCAGTTCATTATGTCTTCTGCAGCTCTTAATGCCTCTTCTTCCTGAATCTGTGAGACTATTGGTGTCCAACATAGCAAATAAAGGATTCCTTTAAACCAAGGAAAAAGAGACTTTTTTATACAAAAAGGAGAATCTTGTTCATGTGCAGTGTTTTGCATGAGTTCTTAAATGTAATTGTGGTTGACTTCAAAAACATAGGCCTGAAATAATCTCTTGTCTTTAAAGGCTTCTATTTTTGAGTCTACAAAATACTAACTTGATCTGCCAGAATCACTCTGGAGACCATGCTAAAAGCCAGGCATGGGCATTTGCAACTTCCATTAAAATCAGAGGAAATTGTATCTGCTTCTAGTAGGTGGCATTCAGCCTCCTGCCTCTTGTTAGGCAAAATCAGTAGATTTATTTGTGAACTGTGTGGAACATAGCTGCTCCTTTTTGGAGTATCATAGTCTCTGGTGGATATGGGGATGCCTTAATCTCAGCTGCAGTTTTTGCTTGTTGAAATGGAGCAAAAAGCAGTTAGTGAATCTTTTGCTACCTGGCACATAGGGATATGATAATAGTAAAAGTGACTTGTGGCCTTAATTGAGCCTTAAGATCTTTTTTTACTTAAATACAGGTTTGTAAGCGAATGGACTTGGTTTGCCAGAGAATGTTAAATCAGGGATTTCTGAAAGTGGAAAGATACCACAACTTATGTCAGAAGCAAGTTAAAGCTCAACTTCCAAGGTATGTAACAATTAAAACTGTAATTAAATTTAATTGTGTTAGGTTCATTTAAGCGGATTATTGAAAAGAAAATTCCTTTCTGTCTAATTCCTCTTATGTATCTTGAAAATTTGAGTCACTTTTGCCTTTTTTTTTTTTTTTTCTAAAAGCACCTTGAACCTAAGATTTAATTACAGAATAATGGTGTGAAAAGTGTGTCTGGTATTTCAAACAGAGAAGGCTGAGTTCTGTATTACTCAACTCTTCTGGCAAATCAAGCGAGGATGCCTGGGAATGAAAATGCCATTCCTTTTCAAGACCAACTGCCTTCACTGATGATTTATCAAAGACTCTGCTTAAAAAAAAAGGGCAAGGTTTTTCCCTGTCAAGGATTAAACGGGAGCAAGGAAGAGGGATTTGACATGTGAGCATTACTGGGAACTGGTTTCTTACTAAAGCGATGTCTTTCTTCCTCTTTCCAGTGAATAAGTGCAGCTGCTGCTGTGTTTTATTAGATTCCCCAGTCAGAGTGAAGAATGAAATATTACTTACCATAGAGATCCTTTGTCAAAAAGCATTTCCATCTCAACCTAAACTTCATAGCAAGCACTACTAATGTATTACATCTGTTATTTCAATTGCATTGAAGTATTGACCAAATAAGTGGGGGACATAAAAATATTCACACTGACTCAGTGTCTGCTGCTAGCTGGGTCTGAGACCTTGTTCTTAAATAGTCCTAAATTACATACAGAATTTATGGATCACATCATAGTAAATTTTTAGAGAAGAAATTTTGTCCAAGAAAGTGTACTGTTGCTAGTTGTTACTAATTGGGTCTCAGTCTGCGTCTTTTTTTCCACTAAGACAAATGTTAGTGGTTACAGGGTTTTAAGGGTGAAATTGACTTACAAATGTTACAGGATTTTTTGAGTCCTTGTTAAATCAGTGTCACCTTGTGGTTTGTTTTCCAGACGGGAGTCAGAAAGGAGAAACCATTCATTAGCTCGTCATGCAGATATCCTCGCTGCCGTGGAAACAAGACTCTCTCTCTTAAATATGACTTTCATGAAGTATGTGGATTCCAATCTCTGTTGCTTCATACCTGGAAAGGTAAAATGTAGACTATATTATGTGAATATGTATCCATGTTTAAAAAATAGGATTGTGTAACTTAACCTGGCACAGCTGGGGCAAACTGATACTCTGTGTGTTTGTGTGTGTGTATACACTATATGTGTGTATATATATATATGTATATAAACTGTATGTCAGATACTTGCAAACAAACCTACAAGCCATTACTCTGTTTTACCAGGCAGTCTGAAATGAATAAACCAGACTGTATTTAAATATTAAGGATTTTAAATTTGATTTCTATTTGCCCTTATATTCTCTCTTGGTTTGACTTGTGGTATACTCATCCTCTACAACCTTTTAGAAAAAACATATGATCAGGCCATCTGAAGATGTAGTAATTTAGGCTACATGTAACACTAAGCACTCAAGTCAATCAAGATTTTAGGCTCCTTTCTTAAGGATTTGAGTACTTCAGGTTAATTGAATTAAGATATTTAATATGTCAAAACACTGTTCAGTATTACAGTGGATGTACAGTAGGTGGAATTAGTTTTAAATGTAAAATGTGAACATTAATGAACAGTTCTGGTGTTTTAGACTACTAGCCCAGCATTAAATATAAATTATGCAGGCAAGATGTACATTGGAGAGACCAATGTTTGATAAGCTGTGAAACCACCCGTGCACAGGGGAATTGCCAAAATCATGCTCAGAGGAAGACTGGTACAGCTCAGGGATTAAATGAGATCAGTGAACATTATCCTAATGCTCTATTCATCCGTCTTCCCATGTAAGGTTCGGATATGTTGGTGTTCCTTTTTTGTGGGCAGAGAAGTGAATTGCAGTGGGATGAATGGAAAAATTATCTCTTGGATTCTGGGGAAGTGTGCAGGCATTTATGCATGCAGTGGTAGGATAAGCTGTGGGCATGGAATGTATTCTTATCTTGAAGAAGTAACTATTTCTGTACACTCCTATTGACTTGATATTTTATTAATTTTAAATTATATTCTTATTTGACTTCACATTATATTTTTTGTATACCATGTATTTTAAAAATTTAATATAACAAAGTCAAATGAACTTAAGTGCCTGATACTTACATGGTAAATGGAATACTTAATAAATAATGCTGCCCTACTATTTTGAAAGGTAGAGGGAAAGGCAGTACTCACCCTAGACCAAGGGTGTGCAG
The DNA here is from genome assembly GCA_013398075.1 of Notiomystis cincta. Classification (NCBI taxonomy): domain Eukaryota; kingdom Metazoa; phylum Chordata; class Aves; order Passeriformes; family Notiomystidae; genus Notiomystis; species Notiomystis cincta. The sequence continues at coordinate 228,600 of VZRX01011913.1, forward strand.
GAATTGGGCAGGTGGGCTTGCCAGCCATTTACCTTGTAGGCACCATCTTGTAAGGACCTTGATTTTATTTTGATACAACTGCTAAACTGTTTGTGGGGTTATTTTTGGGTTTTTAAAATTATTTACTTGGTGTGGGAATTTGCTAGCACTGCTGCTCTCTCAACACAGTTACCAGTTCACTCAAGATTAATATTTTGCTCAATCAGATTAAAGGCTTAGTGTTCTCTTACAGTCTGTGGTTTCCCTCCCACCTGCTTTGCTTCCCTCAGGAAATTTCACCACAGAACTGCCAGGAAGTGAATTTGTGTTGGAATATGCAAATCCTGATTTGAGGTTCAGCATTCTGTGTGATAGCAGAGCACTGCTGCAAGGTTTTATATTGAGGATGTTGTTGCTAACAGGATATAAATTGGATGAAATTAGAGATGTTTTTGTTCAGTGTGTTGCTTGATGAGAAACTTAGGTTTTGTCTAGCTTTTATGACTTTTTAGCTAAACTTCTTTTATCAGAATAAAAGGTGCAACTGTATTACAAGGTCCTTATTATGTGTTCTTCAGGAAACTCTTCAAACATTCTTAATCCTGTGCAAAATACCTGTGTAGCTTTGGCTAAGAGACCAGACTCCCATCTTGACCTGCCTTAAGATTGTAATTCGTAAATTAGTGAGACACCCTTCATCTCTCTGTATCTCTCCTAACTAAAGGGCTTGTTTCCCAAACCTGTCAAGAGAGTTTTGTTCTCTGTCAGTCGTGGATTGGTGTTTTGTAAATGAATATATTCTGGACTTAATGTGAATTTGCAATGTTTTGTGTGTACAGAAGTGGACTCCAGTAAATATTTATACCTCTTCCGGCTGACATGATGCTAATTCTTACTACTTCAGTTCTGTTTCAGACCTGGCAGGGGTAGTGACTGCTCTGCTTTGGGGCTTCTTGCTTCAGGTTCTCCTGAAGGAAATGATCATGCTCTGCTGAGTATACATTATGTAACTTGCAAGTCAGCTACGGCTGCCCTTAAAATTTCACACAATGAGCATTATTTTGTGACTCTGAAGAGAGCTGTTGTGATAGATTAAATGAGTAGCTTCTCTGATATACCATGAACAGCACTCCAAAAAGCTCATCTGGAACTAAAAAATGCAGTAGTGTGCAACTGTTATGTGCTAACAACCTCTGAATATGCCAGAATTCCTAGAACAAAGTGAAATAATCTTGCCTTTATCAGAAAATCCTAATTCTTCTTAAATGTTTTAGGTAATAGATGAAATTTATCGAGTGCTAAGATATGTAAACTCTACAAGAGCTCCTCAGAGAGCTCATGAAGTTCTTCAAGAACTAAGGGACATTTCCTCCATGGCTATGGAATATTTTGATGAGAAGATTGTTCCAATACTGAAAAGAAAGATGCCTGGGTCAGATGTATCGGGACGTCTAATAGGAACTGCCCCAGGTATTAATTCCAACGTATAGTTAAGTTTTATTTAGTTTTTCTGTAAAAAAATCACAGTAATGTATGTTTTCAAAGCTCCCTCTCTTTATTGGGAGCTGTATTACATAAATATTGATGATACTTGTTTCTTAAGAATGCTAACTGAAATTCATTTGCTTTGAAATTTAAGGAGCCTTTGTACTACCAAGAGAACAGTCACTTGAATGTGTGTTAGAATTATGCAATAGTGTGTGTTCCTTAAACAAATGCTTTTGTGCCACCAATGAACAAGACTTTATCACTGCATTTGGTTGAAATTTGGCACATGAGATGACAACTTGATGCCTTTTATTTTTAGGACAAGCTGCAAATGAATTTGCCTAAGATGTAGTGGTACATAGAGGGCTAGAATGGGCTTTTTTACTTTCCTGGGGGGTACTATTTTGTGCTCTAACAAGCAAAATAGTTACAGGTAATAGTGAAAAGGCAATTTAAATAACAGTCTATAAATAAGCCATTAAACTGGTCCTTCATTTACTCTGTCAGACTTTACAGAACTTGGGTGAACCAAACTCTTAAGGTAGTTGCCTCATGGCTGAAGTTACCCTAATGGTAAAAGGCAGAAGACTGGTAAAATTGTAGAGCTTTCCCTATACTGGATATGTTCACACTTTAGGAACTGTGAAATTTAACTCTCTAGAAGGATAACTTTAGTAAAAATTGGGGAAAAAAATCTTAAGAAAAACAATAAGCCTAACTGCAGATGCATTTGTTTCTTGTATGTCCTGTCCATCCTTTTAGCCATAAGTGTGTATGCCATCTTTTAATTATATCCTGTTAGTTATACTTTCATTTTTTTAATTATATACTTCTTTTAAAAAATTATATATGGGTTTAAATTTTTTTAATTATATATGTTAATATATACTGAGCCTCTCAGCTGAGGAAGTGTTGCCCAAACCCACAGGTGATGTCAATCACCTTTTCAAGGCCAAGGCTTTGTGGTGCATGAAACGCCTCTCTTGTTGAGGCAAGGGCATAACCTCTCCAATAGCAACCCCTTAGTGTAGCATAATGGTAGCTGTGATATCCCAGCATCCTAATGGACATTAGGATGAATGGTAGCTGGCATCCTAATGGACAAAAAGGAGGAAAAGGAGGATGACTGTTCCAGACTTCTCTGTCTGTGGAGCACTTAAAGTTGCACCTTACTTGCACAGCATTGCTAGAAGTGTATAACGACAGCAAAAGTGGTAGATAACTTTTATGGCAGAAAAAGTGAAAGAAATTATACAGTAGCTGTTAGTCTCCTTGATTTGCAGGAACTTTATTAGAATCAACAGTTCCAAGCTCAGATTCCAGTATGGTTTTAGTGCTTAGGAAGAGTGATTCTAAAGAAGCATGGAAAGTAAATTCCTTTCTTCTAAAAAGTAAGTTATACTGAAATACCTTGTTAAGTTCCAAATTGCAAAATTTTAGAACTTTAGCTGTCTGCAACTAAGACAGCAGAATTTTGCTGGTCTATTGAAAGATATTTATTTAGTCTTAAATATTCCATATTAAGTCATTTATAGATGTTTTGTGGGGTTTAGTCTTCACATCTGTGACAGTAAGTCTAGATGACAACACAGTATCTCTATACAGTTTTCGATACAGCAAAAGGAGGGGGGCTTATATACAGGAAATGAATTATGAACTTTTTTCCCAGACTACTGAAAAGCTGTAAGTATTTTAAATTAAACTGGTTGTGCTCTGAGATTACCCCATGTTCTAGGCAGACACTTAAGTGACTGTAAATCTGTTTACCTGTTCGCGGTTTAACATTTAACTTGCAATGGGCATTCGGATTCATGTGTGGGGAGTAGGGATAAGCAAAGTATGAACACTGGGGCGCCATTTCTACCTGTAAGTTGCAGAGTACTAATCACAGTTCTCTCTGAAGTTCCAGGGCCTTCTGCAGCACTGACAACAATGCAGCTGTTCTCCAAGCAGAGCCCCTCCAGGCAGGAGGTCACCAAACTGCAGCAGCAGGTGAAGGCCAACGGCACGGGCCTGACGGCGCTGAAGCGGGAGATCTCGGAGCTGCGCGTCAAAGTGCAGGAGCAGCAGAAGCAGCTCCAGGATCAAGACCAGAAACTGCTTGAGCAAACCCAGATTATTGGGGAACAGAACGCCCGCCTGGCTGAGCTGGAGCGCAAGCTGCGAGAGGTGATGGAGAGCACAGTAGGGAATTCTTCAGGGTCCGGCTCAAATGAACAATCTCCCAGGAAGCGGAGGAAGGCGGTTGATTCCACAGACTGTCCTAGGAAATCCAAACGCCTTCGGAACAGAAAATAACTCGGGAGGAAGCGGCGCCTTCGGGAGGATACACTGCTCTAGTAGCCCAAGCAGGCCTGCTTGTTTGGATACTGTGGCCCAGCTTCATGGTGTCACTTAGGCTGCTGGCTCTTCAAAACGCCTCTTAGACTTGGACAGCAATTTTCTTTTCATTGACTTTTCCCCTGCTTTCTGTATGGGTGCGCCTAATGCACAGAATCTTTAAGTTTTGCAATAGCTACATACTAACCAGACCTGCTCTGTCATGTTTTGAAGAGTTAACTTTTTTTTTTCCGTGCAGATGTGTTTAAAGTAAACTTATTTGTGTTTATGCATATGTTCACATGAAATCTTAAATAAATTGTCTTAACTGACTAAATGGTTAAGAGTAAAAACAGATGTCCTGTTCACTTGAAGGAAAGATCCGCTTTTAAAACCTTGTTTTTGAGAACTTGACCTTTTTTGTTACAAGTGACCTTGTCTGGAATGTCTGAAAAGTACTTAATACTTTTTGGGGTTCTCTGTAATGAGTAAAACTGACTTCTTAAGCTACAGTATTGGCTATATATTTTTGTAAACCTACATGGAAGGGCCTTCTATCCAGTCTTCACATGCACACACCCTGGTTCTAGGTCTTGGGAGCCATATTCTACATTTGCATGGATAGATGCATGTACAGCTTAGTCAGCCTGCCAAAAGCACTTGCCTGAAACTGTTCCAAACTCTGGGAGAGAGCACAGAGACCTGTCAAGCAGTTCCTTTGTTCCTCAGCCCTGCCTTAGCCTCTGCTTTCAGCACGACAGCGCGGTGGTCTGGGGAGGCGTGGCCAGGAGTGTTTGAGCCCGGGCTGTGTGGCTGCCGCTCGCCCTGCCTGGAGGGCAGGGATTTCTTGTTAGCCAAAGCTGGAGGGCGGAGGGGCTGCCTGTGCATCATTTGGCCCACAGGCCAGCCTCGAACACCTACAGACGTCCCCGGAGCCACCAAGCTCGGGGGACGTGGTTTGAGTGAAATGCTGTATTATGGAAAAACTTAAACTATTTTGTGTGTCTGTGTTGGGGTTGGGGTGGAAATGTCTCTGTAACACTGATGACAATATTCTAAGCTTTCCTTATCCTAAAAGGTGAATCACTTCAGACGAAGCTTTAATTTCTTTTGCACTTCTGTTTTGAGCTTGTAACTGGAAAAGCATGTCTTGCACTGTTCAGTCTCTCTGGTCACTTTAACCACCTCAGAGTTGTGTACAGTGATTATTCCCCCCCATCTGTATATTTTTGGAATCTTATACAAATACCATTGTCGTTGGTTTTGTTTTAATGTACTAAACTATGTAGCTTTATAATTTGACTTATGTTTTCTTTTTTTAACCAGCTGCTGCTTTGTCTTTAGGTGGTTCTGAATTCAACTTGGTATGGCACTGAAAATGCAAATGCTGCATTCATAGCTGTTAACAATCTTGACATTACTGCTGTGGGTTAAAGTGCAAATTCATTTTGTATGGCTCTCAGCATAACCTGGTGGCTATATTTAAAGCATCAAACAAATCAGAAGTTGTCTGGTCAGATAGATAATTGTGGAAAACTGACATTTTTCCTGAAACTTCAGCTGCAATTTTTACTTCTAAAACACAGTAGCTCATACCAGAAGTAACATTGGAAATGCCTAATATTTGACAGACACAGAGTTTTCAAATAAACTTCTTGAGCAGTTTGAATGTTTTCCAAAAAATAAAGGCATTTTTCTTAAGGATCAAGGAAATGATAAAAAAGGCTCTCTGAGAGCAGACTTAAACTGTTAAAGGAGCATTTGCTTGGACTGGTTTTCTATAGCTCAGAATGTTTTTTACAGCCAAATCTATCTTGGAGATAGAATATCTATTCCAATTAAAAATACTGGCATATACCTTATCTTTTAAAAAATAATTTTGATTCAAAAGGAAGGCATCATAGCTAGAATTACAGTGTGATACAAACTCATTTAGTGGTTATTTGTGATAAAAAATTCCTGTAAAGGACTAATTACCAGCTACTTGTGGTTAAATCCTTCCAAACAAGTATAAACTTGTGAATTACATTTACTGAAAAGGTTTATTCATACATTTTGAATATTTTTCACTTTAGTTTCTTTATTAATTCCCAGAATATGCAAACAATTTCCCCCTCCCCACTATCCCAGTGTACAGATAGTTTCAGGTTACTCCGGAGTGGCATTTCTGTATGTGTTGGGGAATCTCTGGCTGTGGGTAAACTGAGCTGGAAAACAACAGCCTATTGTTATGGGAAACGGTCTCTGCCAACGGTGCCAACTTGGAACCTTGAGCTCCAGGAAGTATCACGTGCTCCAGGGTGCAGGTGCATCCTGCTCCTCCACGTGCTGACAGTAAAATGGGATGAGGCCCATGGAACTTAGGGGTGGAGGGAATGGTTACAGGGCGGCGCTGGGAGACGCCGCAGAAGAGGCACAGCAGTGTCTCCTATTTCACATCCCGAGAGGGAGGCGCCGGAGGGGACTCGGCTGCAACGTGCACCAGAGAAATACGTACGTGGAGGAAACAGAATGGAGTTAATCATTTGGACAAATAGCTGGAACATTCATTTCTGACACCATATTGTCCTTCTTAAATAAAAAGGATGAATTTTGCAATATATGAACAAGCTGATGAATCACCTGAAGTAAAACTAAATCTCTTCACTCTCAGTGTCTGTGCACGTTTATGCGAGCTGATGTGTCCGCCTCAAGGAGTGGTGGTAGTGGTGATTAGAGATCGTATCGTGTGTTCAGGGGAGAGCCTTAAACCAGTGAGACAGGTGTAGTTTGCAAAGTTACATGAAAAATTGATTTATTTGCAGCCACTGTTTGGTTTTAGTACTTGTGTGAGGGGCTGAAACCGAAAGAAAGGTCAGAGCTGACAGAAAACAATTTTAAGTGTCTTATATTTAGTATCTTAAAATAACTTAAAACTGCTTAGGCCAGCTTTACTGCTTTTCTAAAAATATAAACTTACTTGGAAACTGCTTTTTGTTTCATTGTAAGGTTGGGGATTTTTTTACAAATTTGTGTACCTAGTGAACATGGTGAAAATGAGACCAAAAGATACTGTAGTGGTACTTTTTTCAGGGAAAAGCTGTTTGCAGCCAGGTCTTGCTTCCCAAATTGAACAGCTTTTATGTAACTACAGTATGTAAGGACCCTCCAAACCTGGGCTAATGGATGTAATAGGTGGAAGCTCTGAAGGAAGAAAGACTGCCTGCTTAACAAGATAAATTTCACAGATTAGAGAACAGATGGAAACAAATGGAACTTCTTCAGTTCCTGATACTCACTCAGCATTGCACGTTAATCACTGAATTCATTAATGCCACAAGGATGCCTGTGTGTAATTTCTTAATGTAAAAGGTAAAACAGAATTGAACAGAAACTTAGCTGCTCTTACTCAGAACTTCTACCAGTGAATTGTGGGGAGCACTAGGATTGCCAAAGGAATTTTCAACACAAGAGCCTCTTGAAAACAGGATGACGTAGGATATAGTTGAATGTGTCCCGGCACACGAGAGGATTCCTTGGTTTCTTGGGGTTCCTGATGGTTTTAAGAGGGTAACTTGCAAATTACAGTGGTAGATTGTTGCTTCAAGAATAAGTAAATTTAGTTTGGACTATTTTACAGCAACATGTCTGCTAGTTGTGAACTGTGCTGTTCGTCTCCAGTTGCATTTCTGTGCTACTTTGCACTGAACCTGGGCCAGCTCGCTTGTCCCTGAGCTCTCCACTCTTGCAGTTGGCCCTCCTGGATGTCACCTTCCCGTTAGAAAAGAATGCACTCCTGGCTTTGGTTTACATGAACATTGCAGGATTTTTGTTCAAGCTTTGTGCCAGATGAAGACACACTAGGTACTGGATCAGCTGTAAGTTGCAGAATGGAAAATGCCAGATACAAAAACTGCTGGTTTGCTGAAGACCTAATAAATCTGGATTTGTTACATGGACTGCTTAAACCAGTGATTAAACTCAGTGATTAAATAGGACAGACACTTTGCTCTCTAGTACCCCATGACAATTAAATTGTCCAAAGCTTTCCTATTTAATACATATTTTTAGTTGTTTAAACCTTGTTTAGCTGTTCTGGAATGTTCAGTTTATAAACCTGGGATCTCGTGTTTAATTGCCCTGCTGAAATTGGTGACCATTTACAAACCCGTGTGTTTGCAGTGCTGTAAACCTGCCTCTGTACCGAACCCCTGATACGGTGTATCCTGTCACCAGCTGCCACACGCCTCCCTTTGGCAGGCTCCTTCCCGTGGGAGAGAGGTCTTTAGCACAGTGATGGTTAGCAATGCTATATTTGAACTGCAGCCAGAAGGGAGCTGTGTCAGAAATGTTACGTGTGGTGTTCAGAGTGCAGCTCAAGGAAACACTTGTGACCCCAGCGATTCTGCCCTCAGCGGCTGCACTGGCAACCCCAGAGCTTCCCGGTTTGTTGTGAAACGGTCACTGACCAAAAAGTAAACCTTGCAAGGTCACGGTGCCTTGATGCAATCTCAGCTTCTGCGCAGCCTCTTGGGCTGCACCAGTCCTCACAGTCTGCACAATTCAGGTTCTGTGGCTAAGGAGGGAAACCTTTTCCGTGTTTCACCTTCTTGCTGCATTTTTCACTTCTAAATCCCACCTAACCCTTAGAAGCACAAATGAAAATGCATGCAGACAAAATTGTTCACGAGAGTGTTACATTTTATGGATCCTGTGCTTTGTCCATTACTTCAGGTTGCAGACATTTCCAAGCAGGGGCTGAATTTCCCCTCCAATAGCCCTGTTGCACGTGGGACTTTGAGCAGCTTGTAGGCCTTTTGTACTCATTATTACTAATACATTTTAACTGATGAATCATAAGCCTTGAGATACTAATACTACATGAAGAGATAAGGTGTAATTTGCTTTGTGATAATACCATCCATTGGTTTTATCACTATTGCTGATTTAGATTAATTTGAATGAATATTTGATCTACTGATTTAAATTATTTTAAGTGGACAACTAAAAGTCCAAGCAAGTAGCAGTTCAACTTCTACGTAAGGTAATCTTTCTCACTGAACTGCCCACAGTCAGTGTTTTATGACAAATACATGCAGTGACAGATTAAATGGAGGTTAGTTCTTACAGAGGACTGTGTCAAAGAAGTTCTTAAAATATCTTACCACAAAAAGGGAAGGAAACAGAGACTTTGGTACAGGCGTTTGGAGCTGTAGTTCAGTACCTTCAGGTAGGGTCTGTAAGGACGGGGTGAAACCAGGCCAGCGGCTCACAAGAACGCGTGTTTACGTGTGGGGATCGCTGCCCCGCTGCCGGCGGTGCCGCGGCCCCGCTCTGAGGGCTCCTCCT
>VZRX01011914.1:0-84622 GCA_013398075.1 Notiomystis cincta
AAATGATAAATAACCAAACGCAGCAAAGGGAAGGCGAGCCCACACCTGCGAGACACGGGCAGCGTCCTCCCCCCGCCCCCGGGGAGCTGCGGTGGCCTCCCCGTCCCACCCCCGGCGCGGCGAGGGGGGACCAGCATCCCCCAAGCTCCCCGAGCCCACCGTGCCGCAGCCCCCGACCCGCAGCCTACCTGGGGTGGGCTCCGGCAGGAGACGCTGGGAGGAAGGGAAGAAGCGGGAAAGGCTACGGGGAGATCGGGATTCGGGAAGCAGATTCCTCCCTCCTCTGCAATTGTGCAACCTGAGCGCAGTTCTAGCGCAGGAGCAGGGGAATGGGGAATCTGACCTAGAAACTGGCAATAAAAATACCAGGAGGAATGAGAACTACGGCGAGAAAATTGTGGTTGTTTAGTATTCTTGTAGCAGCATTAACTACAGGTCATTTTGGTAACCCAAACCATCCTGCACTTGGCATGGGAGTTAGATATTTCAGGAGCTGCAGTGGTAAATTCCTTACCTCAAGGTGGGGTGATGCACACAGAGCCCTCAGGTACCTGCAGGTGCAGTCTGGCTGTGGGACACTGACCCTGATCACCTCGGTGCCCAGGAGCTGCAGGGCCCCCCAGGCAGGCCACCCCCAAACAGGGTGTACTGAGGACTTTGGGGCCCACCCCCAGTTTGACCCCAGCTCAGAGGTGGTTTGACTGCTGAGAACCAGAGCCCCCTGGTTGGTTCCTCTGGCCATCTGCAGTTTTTCCCCAAAGAAAGCCTTTCCCAGCAGTTTGGGGAAAATTCTCAATGTTGGGGACACAAGCAGAGACACACAGCAGGTCAGACCCAATGCAGGGCAGGAGGTGGAGAAAAAGAACATGAGCTCTTGGGCATCAAATGTTTCTTCTCTTCCCAGCCCACAGCCAGCCCAATACAGAGCTCCTGGGGCCCAGCAGGCAGCCAGGGCTACCCCTTTTTGCTCCAGCTCTCCTTTAATGGATGTTTGGGGATATTTAGCACAAAAGCTGCACCTTTTTCACCAGGAACACAATGCTAAGGTGTGGTGCTGCATGGCAATTTTCTTGAAAGCTTCATCAAGGGATCTCAGCTTTAACAGGGACAAGGGAAAAAAGGCATGACCCAGAGTTCCAGCCCTCCTGTGGAACAGAACAGTCTCACTGCTTCAAAAAGTGGGGTTTTGTCAGTCCATTAGGGAGAGTGTGAAATAAATATTAGACCAGACATTACTTTAATTGTCAGTGGATTGATTTCCAAAGGCTGAAGCAAGGACAGCAGTAAATCAGTGCAAGAGCTCCCAGCTGGACAGCCCAGGAGCTGATGGGAAGAGTGTTTGCAAATTCAGCTCTGCTCTTCTCTGCTGGCTCCCACCCCAGCAAATGCTCTCAGCCCTTCCCACACTCCTTTATACAGTGCAGCAAGTACAGCAGCTTCACCTATTTATCTTGCTGTGGTTTTCTTTCTGGCCCAAGAGAGGTGTTTCAGAAAGGCTGCTGGAAAAGGGATCAGGAATGCACTTTGAACTACTCACAGCCAGGATATGTGTCTGGGTCAAATATCCTTCCAAAAATTCCCCTCATCCATACCTCTAGTTTTATCCTTAGTTCATCCTTGCCCTCTTTGCATGGAGAAAAAAAGCCCAGGATGTTCACACTGCACTTTCAGTCCCAGTCCTGCTGCTTCATATGATTTTACCCCAATTTTAATTCAATAATGGTGAGATCTGTCCTTCCAGAATATCTCATGGCACCTTAACACATGTTCCTCTCAGGATCCCTGGGGTGAGAGGAGGACAATCATCTCAAGAGCAGGATTGCCAGCTTTCTTCCTCATCAGAAGTCCCCTGTCCATTGGAGTCTATGCACCAAGCCTGGGAAAGGCCACCTAAATTTGACCTTTGTTATCTGGAAAGAACTTCTCCCTTTTGCTTTGAAAAACAGATCAGCTCTTCAGCTTGAAGGTTTCTCAGCAGACAGAAAAGTGAAAAAAGCCAAGAGAAGAAAAAGACAAAACCACCACTCTTATTGCAGGTGATGCCCAGGGAGCCTTTGTGGAGCAGGGGATCTCACACACCTCCAGGAGATGCTGAATTTACAAGAGAGAGTCCAGAGCCTCAATGTTCAAGTGGAAAACACCTCCCACTAGAGCAGATTGTTCCAAGCCCCATCCAACCTGGCCTTGAACACTTTAGGGATGGGGCAGCCACACACACCTTTACCATTTCTACCTCCAAACTCCTGGAGCATCAGCACAATCTACATCAGTTGTGGATGAAAAATCCCCAATTATTTCGAGATAATCCAGTCCAAGTGCCAATAATTGCATCTTCTGCTGTTTCAACCAGTTTAACTTTACAGACTTTGTTCCTAAATGTGGAGAACTTTTGCTGATTCTGCAGAAAACAGCCCTCAGCCACCTGCATCTCATAATAGCAACAGCCCACAGGGATTTTTTTTTTGCCTTTCCTTTCAGGAGGTGAAGACGTCTGCATGTCAGAGCTGTTTTGCCACCTTTAGCACAGTTTGTCAATCTGTTTAATCAAGGCCATCATGAGCAGAGAATTAATTTTGCAAGATGTGAAATCATTTTTTTCATGCAGGGAATGAGCACCTGGGCTGGAGAGGAGTGGGAGAAAAGGCTGGGGGGATGTGGAGTGTGCTGGAAAGCAAAGGCTCAAAAATGCAGCTGTCACTCCTGGGGTGATGGGCACCTGATTAATGGCTTGCCAAAGGCTAATTAGCTAAATTTGTACCACAACCACTGCTAATGGGTGATATTTGTTCTTAGGACATTAATGATGACAAAAAGTTAGCAATGATGTATCCTTTCCTAAGGCAGGCGAGCTAGAACTAGATGATCTTTACAGATTTATGGCAACAGAGCATCAGGGAAACAAGAAAAAAACTAATGAAGACATTAAAATATGAAAACTTCTTTTCTTGAATTCTAAAACCTACTTTTCCAGAGCAGCCTCTACAAGGGGATTCAATGGAACTGCACCCAGACAGTGGTGACAAATTCTGTTCCTTGCATGGTTCTATAAATCATGTGACAACACAAGACAAAAGAGATTCCACAACTGGATTATCTGCCCTCCATGGCCAGCAGACTCATTCAAAGAATGAGAAATAACATCTATTAAGAAGAAGGGGACATTGGCTTCTTCAGTATTTCCAGCAATACATATTCATTGTAGCTTTTGTACTTCCTCAAGTCAGACTCGTGGTAGAGATGGCAGAAACCTCTGCAGACTCTTTTCTGCTGAGCATCAGAACAAAAGGAAAGCCAGAAAAACTGTTCCCAAGGAGCAAAGAGGGGCCTGGGGACACCCTGTGGGACATGGAATGTGGGAGAAGGAATCCTGCTGGCTGCAGCGTGCGTGGGGATGTCACCTAAGTGCCAGAGCCAGCAAGGGGGATGGGGGCAGTGGGATGTCACAGGCCAGCTCCTACCCTGTTCAAAGTCCCCTTCTCCCTTCCATGACCACTGAATTCACTGAACTGATGGCAGGGTGCTGGTCCAGCCCATCTCAGAGGTGGCTGATCCCAGCACATCCCACACACTCCCAGAGCCAGGCACACACGAGCTCAGACATTCACACAGAGATTTCAGCTCCAGCCCAGCAGAGAAAGGCAGCTGAGCTCACCCATCCCCACATTCCTGAAGGGCAGCCTCACCTGCCCAGCCCTGACACTTCTGTACCTTAACAACTCACCTTGATGCTGCCTGGGCACCTCCCTGCCAGTTCCTGAGGCTGCAAGGAACTGATTCATAGGAACAGTTTTATACAATAAAACAATTTCCTGAAGAACCAGCTGCCACCAGGCTAACAAAGCTGGAGTCAATGGATTCCTCTTTCTGAAACAGCAGGACAGCAGAACAAGTGTAATTCATGCCCATTTCAAGCACAAATACAGAGGAAATCTCTCCATTTCTCTTCTACCCATCTACAAGGTCCATGATAAGGAAAATAACCAGGATCAGTGCCAGCAGCCACCTGCATTTTAAGAACACTCTGTGTGCTGCTAGGCCTGATCCCCATTACTTACAAATAATTAGAGGAGATCTTGCTTTCACCAAAAATTCATTTAGAGCAAAATCCCCCAAGCTCCAGCAGGAGAAAGAGCACACAATGCTACCCACTTCTGTGGTACTTTATTGTCTGCATTTGCTATTTGCAATTTTCAAGGGACTGATCATTTCAGGTGACTGCAGATGAGGTCATTAATCTTCACTGCAACATTAAATTGTGGTTTACTGTCTTCCTCCTCTTTGCATCTCAAACTCATGAACCTGGAAACAAGCAAGTCCCTCTTCTCTCACAAGACAGAAACCTCTCCTCCCCACATTAATCCTTGCCCAGGACACTGATTTTTTTCCACCATTCTGGGAATGGGCACCCACCATCCAAGGCTCACTGTTTGGGTGTCCTGGATGCTGAGAGAGTAAGGGTCTCTGATATCAAGAAAGGCAGTGATGGTTGCAGGAATTACACAGGTACTCATTAAGAAACAGCAGCAGATGATGAATTTAGTTCCTCTGAACACCATCCCAGCATTTTAACCTCTTATCCCTTAGGGAGGAAAACATCTCTGTGCTCAGATGGTGAATTTCACAGGAGCCTTTCAAAGTAAAGATCTGCTTATCACCTTTGTGCTGCAGTCCTTTACACAGCCAACAGCTTGGAGAGCAACAAAACCACTGCCAAAAAAAAAAAGAAAAAAAGTCTGACACCAAGATACCCAGAAACCATTTGCTGTTTGCTTCCCCCTGAACTTGCTCTCCCCGAAGAGATGTCACTCAGGTTCTCACTGTTGTGTGGATCAATAGCAGCTGATGCCTGATAAACCACCCCAAAGCAAGATGTTTTCACAGCTTTAATCCACCTGAACCCAGCCTCAGAAGCCTTCCCTCATTCCATTTTCCAGCAAGAGGAAACAATAGATGTTTACTGAAAATTCCGAGCAACCACAAAGGGAAATGTAAGCCCATCAGTATCTCAAAAAGGCTTGAATATCTGTCTTGAAAAGGCTCCAGCCTTTAACAAACCCATAACTGGGGGGAACCAGCAGTTAGGTCGAGGAGATGTATGTAAATAATATGCACCAAGCAGCAGATATGTGCTGTCTCCTCACATATGCTATTTATGTGGCTGTCATGCTCTGGAGATGTCACACAAAGAGCCGTGGCAGCAGCACCACACACACTCCACTTCCCCATAATTTTATGTGGGATTGAGAGTCAACAGCCTTGCTGGGATAAGTTGGTTCCAGAAAACCTGTACTGAGTCACAGAAGCCAAAAAACTGGGCCTGAAGGTTTGACAGGATTAAAAAAAGAATATTTCTGAATATATGTCACAGATGTCAGTGGCTGCACCCAGCCACGCCTGCCCACAGGGCCACAAGCACTGGTGGCCATGGGAGGGGCTGTCCAGCACCCTGGGCTGCTCAGAGCTCACTCCCAGCTGAGGAAATTGTATTATTCCCCTACAAAAGTGACATTTAACCTCCAGCAGAAGCCTCTCCATCCCTGTCTAAAGCCATAGCCTTGCCTAAGGAGCTGCTTCATCCCACAAGCTGATCCATTTCCACACATCCCTCACCCTCCACACAATCAAACCCCCTTCCCCAGCCCCACACAGCCCTTTTATCTCTCACCCACCCCACTCACATCACCTGCCCTTATCATGGGATGAAATTGTGTCACCTGAGGCTCCTCCTGCCCAAGGGCTCTTCCAGCCTCAGCAAAGCTTGTGGCACAAATGTTGCAGTGGCAGCTTGGGAACTGGTTGAGCTTTTCAGACCCAGTTCAGGAAAGCCACTGATGCTGAGACTGAAAGTTTGTGACTGAGCCAGGTTTTTGAATGTGAAAAACTGTGTGAAAAGACCCTGAGCAACACATATCCTATTGCAATTTTTCTCATCTGGTTGTGAGAAACTGTGTGAAAGGTCTTTAGGAAACAGATACCCTGCCACAACTTTCACTCTCTCAGCAGCACCAAGGGAACACCTTTGGGGCTGTTATTGAATTGTTTTCCAGCCAGAAAGCACAGAGCAGGGCACAGCTGCACCTTGGCACCTCCTCCTGTCCTTCAGACACAGGAGATGCTCCTCCAAGCCTGACCCCAGCTCTGTCCCAGTTTCTGAAACTCTCATTATTTCCCTCAAATTGCCCTCAAGACCATTTTGCTTCATTCTTCTGCTTCTGCCAGGCTCCCCCTCCCTCACCTTGGCCGTGTCCGGAGCAGCAGAGCTGGGGCCGCAGGCAGGATCTGCCAGCTGCACTCATCACAGAAACCAGGACTGACTTTCTACACCCTGCTTCTCCTGCAGGCACCCAGAGAGTGCTGCAAACTCGTCTGGGAGATGGATGGATGGATGGAGGGGGAGATCCCCCAGGAGCCTGTGGGTGGAAAAGGAGAGCAGAAATGCCTGAGCCTTGCAGAGCGCTGCTCCGTGCCTGAGGAGCTGCAGCTCTCAGGGACACCCAGGCTGAGGAACCATTATCTGAAAGAAAGAGCCCTCCAGGGAGCTGGGCCCCAGAGAGAGTGGGTCACCCACCCCTGGTGGCTTTCCAACCCATCCCCACCAGCACAGCCATGTGGATCCCCAGCCCCTTCCCACTGAGCCCAGCCCAGCCCAGGTCACATCACAACCTCTCACTGCACTTTTGTTTGCTCTGCTCCAAACAGCCCACCTCCCATAAAAACCAGGGTGGATTTCCCCTGGAAAGCATCCCAGATTGCTGAGGAATTCTGATGGCATCCACGAGTGCTGCAGCTTCCTGAGCCCACGGACATGCCCAGGGACCAGCAGCATCAAAGGGAGGAACAGCTGTGACCGATGAAACTGGGACCTTACCTTTACTTTTGTGAAATTTTACTCTTAATTTAAGTTGGGTTTGGGTTTTCAGGTTTTTTTTTTCACTAGAAGTGTCTCAGATTCAATTAAGGGATGTTTAATTCCCCACATTATATAGGACAGGAAACCTATTCCTTTCCCAGGCCTCATTTTGATATCTGAGCACCAAACCTCCTTTTTTTGGGGTGAGAAAGTAGTGGCAGAGCTGCCTTGGAGAATGCAGACACAGCCCTAGACATCCAATTCCTTCAGGATTTCACTGAATTAATTTCTGAGGAAACTTTGGGAGACCATTGCCACGTGTATCTACATTTTATTATTACAGTGTATGCTGAAGGCTTCCAGTTACCATCCTGATGTGGGACTGCAGCTTTCTAGTTCTAACACAATAAAAACCTGTGGAGGTCAGGGAAAATCCTGGGGACAATTTTTCCTCCCTGTCCTGACCCCCTCTGTCTCATGACCTGTGGATCTGCTGACTTGTGCTGTTCCAGAAAGATGTTTCTACGAGTCCTTCCCAAGGTTTCCTTGCAGCTGAGGTTTGGTGCAGGTGGATTAGGTCCCCATTCTACACTCAGAGTCAATCCAGGTGGGAAAACAGTCTGAAGAGCAAAAAAACCTCTCCTGGAGTTTTCAAAAACTCTGTTCTTGAAATAAGAATTTTTTAAAAGTCAAAAAATTATAAACCTCCCTTGAGATCTTACCTGTGTGGGAGGTCACCCTACAAGCTGGGGCATCATCTCATGCTATCCATTGGTCTCAAGAACAACTGGATGAGGGCTGAGGAAAAGGAAAAAGAAGGGAAATGGCATTTTTAATAATGCTGAGGTGCAATTATACTTTTGGAGGTTTAGTTTGTGCTTTCCTGCAGGCTTTGGTCTTTCAGACAGGTGAATTAGATTTTGCAATATGCTTGGAGCTGCTCCTACTAACTTTGAAGTAGATATTAAAGCAGTTCAGGGCCACAGCCACCAAGGGTGGTTGGTAAATTTTGCCCAAGGATGCCTTTTATAGTCTCCTCATTGTGTACCTCAGAATATGACAGTAAAATTTAATGATTTAACAAGCTGCCTTATTACTGCCCTCTCTGCCCTTGTTTTCTTCACTGAACCTTATGGGTTGTGAGCCATCCCAGAGAAGCAGCCACACATCCCACTACAAACCCCAAAGCCTGCAGAATGGGCTGGTTGACACCTCCTGCCCAACACCTCCCGAGCTCTCCCACGAGTTTGCAAATTCCCATTGGAACCAGCAGGTGATGCTGAAGCAGAAAACATGGAGTTCATTCTGCCTTCTATTAGGCTTTTATTTCCCTCCCATAAAATTCACAAGTGAGAAAAATCCTGTGATCCTGGTGGGGTATTTAGAACCATGAGACAGAAATGCTGACATGCAGCATATGGCTTTGTTCTCAGTGTCTGCTCAGCTCTTCAGTCCCAGGAACACTCACTGGGCTCTTTCACACCTAGGATGGAGCTGGGACACCTGAACTCACCAGAACTTCTCTCCAGTGGGAGGTCAGTGGGGTCTGAGTGGCTCTTCCCACAGCACTTGCAAAGCCCCAGAGCTGCTCTGCAGTGACCTCCCTGTGACATTCCCAGTCTGTGACAGGCACCACATGTGATCTCACTGTGACATTCCCAGTCTGTGACCTCCCTGTGACATTCCCAGTCTGTGACACCTCTGTGACATTCCCAGTCTGTGACAGGCACCACGTGTTCCCTTGCCAGTCTGCAGGTGTTGGAGTGACCATTGTGGGAAGCAGCTGTGCTGGGAGAGGAGACTCGTGCTCAGCATCCTCCTGGTGTGCTCCTCTGCAAACGTGGTCAGTGACCTGTCCAGAGCAAGGAGATGGCTTTTCCCTTTCCAAGGACACCCCCTGCATCACCAGCAGGTTATGGGAGTCACACTGAGCTGCAAGGCTCCTGGCAAATCACCCTGATGGTCTTGCCTTGAAGCTGGAACATTGCAAGGGTGAGCAGTGCCACAGTTGTGCCTCTCTGGGCTGGTTTTTGCTTTTAGTCCTCGACTTAATTCTGCATCTTAATGTTTTGGCTGAGACATCTGCCTGTGGGAGAGATGGCATTTATTAGATAAAGAAGAAGAAGGAGAAATGGGGATGTCATCAGTAAATACCAGCAGAAAATAATCCATTTTTGGTGCCAGTGTTCCCTGAGAGACATAAACTCCCACCAGCCTCCTCCAGCACCAGCAGGGCAGGAGGGCACCAAGTGCCTGCCAAGCCCTGCTCACCTGCCCTGTCCACCAGCCATGGCACACAGGGGGTCAGCCCCAGCCCCACCAGAGGTGCAGCCCCCACCTCCTGCTCCATTTCCACAGCAGCTGTTGCTCTCCAGCTGCCACCAAGGGCAGGCACAGCCCAGCCCCTGCAGTGACACCCTCACCCTGCAAACATTCGCTTCTAATTGGGGCAGAACCCATCCCAATGCCCTGCTCATCATCACCTTCTGTCACTGTCATCTCTGTGATGTGCAAAGAAGGATCACATGGACTTTTACCATCTGGGCTTTGTCTGCTGATGTAGCCCCAGGAGGGATAACTTCTTTCATTCCTCTGACCATTCCTTGGCTTTTCCCTTAACTGGCAGCTCCAACGTGTGATATGTGCTAATTCTGTTCAGACAAAATCTAAAAATCAAATTAGTAGCTTTACCAGAAACATTAAACTGTGGAGAAGAGACACTTGATAGGCAGCCTCCACTCCAGGGGATGGGAATTGCAAAAGATCTTCCTGACAGGCACTGACAAGTGCAAGTGTTGCCAAATTTTCAGGGGAAAATAATAATCTTCAATATGTCAAGGGAAGAGTTTGATACCTTCAGTCCTTCCTCACTCACCACAGGACCCAAATATTCTGTTTGGATGACTGGACCTGCTGGAAAGAGTCCAGAGGAAGCCACAAAGGTGCTCAGAGGGCTGGAGCCCCTCTGCTCTGGAGACAGGCTGAGAGCTGGGCGTGTTCAGCCTGGAGAAGAGAGGGCTCTGGGGAGACCTCAGAGCTCCTTCCAGTGCCTAAAGGGGTTCCAGGAGATGGAAAGGGGCTTTGGACAAGGGTGTGGAATGACTGGACAAGGGAGAATGGCTTCACACTGACAGAGGGCAGGGTTAGATGGGATATTGGGAAGAAATTCTTCCCTATGAGGGTGGGGAGGTGCAGGTTTTGCCTGCACAAATCCTTTACATCTTTTCTAAGGAAATTCTCCACTGTACCCAGGTGCCTTCCACATAAAACTGCAGTAAACCCTGGTGGTTTGAGGGTCTGCAGGAGGAGTTTATTTCCAGGATGGAAATGTACTAGGCTTAAAAGCTTTGCTTGATGAATATTTTTGCAAAAAGCTTTTAGTTTCTTTTTCCTTTCCTTCCCCAGAGGATTTAGTTCAGTTATGTGCACTGATTTCCCTGAAGGCACACACAGCACAAGGATACAAACAGAACAAAGATCACAAGTTCAGAGCAAACTTTCATATCCCTTTTTTAATTCCTAGCTCAATCCTAGATGAATTTCATCCAAATTTTCAGGCAGTTTCAATTGACTTCGTACAGCATTTTTCCCAGAAAGAAGAGATGCAACCGACATTTTCTTGAAAGCTCCAGCTAAAGTAAGAGCCAAACCCTGGCTAAGAGTCATGGTGACCTTGATGGAAAATAAACAGAAGAAACGTGAAACAGAAACACTCAGAGTCCTCCACAGCCTCCTCCCATGACATCAGGCACCTCAGCTGCAGGAAATGTCACCTCTGGCAACCAGATGACGTGGATGAAAATTTCTAGGAAAAGGGAAGAAAGAAAGAAAAAAGATTTGCTTTTATTCTAAGAAACCTCAGGTGCAGCTGCCATCCTCAAGGAGAAGATTGAAAAGTCATTTCCTGGTTAGCCAGGGGCTGTTGGGGTTTTTGTTCCTTAGCAAGGAGCAAAATCTAATGAAGGAGGAGGATGAAGCACTTGCAGCCCCCTGAAGCTGGAGGAAAGTGTTGCTCCTTCAGCCCCTGGGCCATGGGCTGGCAGCTGCCTGCACTTGGAGCACATCTCTGCCCATGCCATGGAGAGCCAGCCCAAATTTGGGAGAGCTGAAAAGGTTTGTGGCAGCATCAGAATCCAGCAGTAAATTTGTTCTGCCACAAATGCGAGCCCTGCTGGCACTGGCACAAACATCCACAGCAGTGAATTCCAACTTCTCACCCTTGCCAGACCATGCCCCTTCTCCAAACCTGTTTGCAGTTCATCATTGGGCAAGAACCTTCCCCCACTCCCTCTGTGCAGATGTGCCAGCATCATCCTCTTCCTGCCATCCCAGGAATGACACAGGGACCTGTTCCATCCCCAGAAATCCCTTTGCCACTGCCAAGCCTGGTACATTAAAGCTCCAGCCAGGTCTCTGCTCCATCCCAGCCCTGGATGCTGGGCTGTGTCTCAAAAGCGTGGGAAAGCCTTTAGGAAGTCGTTTAGGAAATTCTCCTTGTCAGTTGCCAGGTCACCCCTGAGGCTGTGGCTCAGTGCCAGGGGCTGTGCCCTCCCCACCTCTGAGCAGCACTGTAGAAGGTGCAGCTCTCTGCAGGTGCCAAAGGAAGCAGCTGCCAGAGTTCCTGCTGGGGCAGTTCCCATTGGGATGAGGCACGAGCACCCTACAGACCTGTGGAGCAGGAACGGCCTCAGGGGTGTCAGGGTCCAGAGGTGGCGTGTCCCTTCCAGCCCAAACACTCTGGGATTGTCCCAGGCGCAGTTTGGGACCCCAGGATGTCCCAGTGGTGGCTCTGAGGACTTGCAGTCCTGGGAGCCTGCCTGTCCTTGGGTAAGAGCAGAGCTGGTGCACTGATTTACCTGGGGCTCCACCACGGGATTCAGACAGGGATGAAGGTTTCCAAGATCATTTCTCCTGGGATCACACGGTACTCTGAGCCCTGCTGACATGTCTGAGCTTTTCCCAGCCCAGCAGAGCAGTAGCTGCTCCTGCTCCTTTTGCCATCCACCCCCTCAAGGGCACCATGCACTGGAAATTTGCTCCATGGCTTTTTTCCTGGATAACTCCTGGTTTTGTCCTTTATGTGTGAATCTCACCCAGATCTGGATCACAGACTCGAGCTGCCCTTCCCAAATCTCTGTCTCTAAACAAAGCCAGCCCACATGTCTCAAGGTTGCTCTTCATATCCTGAATTTATGTGTCTTTGGGCTGAATACTTAAGAGAGTTGTTTGGTGATTTCATCCTGATGATTTTGAGATGCAGCTGCTTAAATACAACTCCTAAATTTTCTTCTTTTTTTTAATGTGAAAACATTAATGTCTGAGGACAGCTGCTGTCCAAAGACTGACCCATTTTGAGAGTACAGCTGTATTTTTCTGGCCCATCTTCTTTTTGCTTCCTCGTGCAGTATTTGTTTCCTGAGAGAAAACAACAGATCAATTTTGCTTCATTATGTTCACTGCACATTTTTAGAGATTCCTTATAAAATTTGCTGTACTGTTCCACCCTGTTTATCTGAAAGGTTGCAGGAACTTGAAGCATCATTAGATCCTTGACAGGAATTATTTCTGCCTACAATTTACCATCCCTGCTTGGAGAAAAGCCTCAAATCAAAGGCAGGAGAGCTGCCCTGGAGCTCGTTAGCTGTGTGAGGCTCTGCTCTCTGTGCAGATCACATCAACAGCTCACCCAGGGCTTCCAAAGCCTCCTGATGTTTTGTAGAAGTAACCCCAAGCTCTAAACAGGACTTTGCTTCCCACATTATGCTCCCAGCTCATCTGCAGCAGCTTTTTTCAACACTAAAACCCTAGTGGAGAGAAATCCTTCTCCTCCTAATCTGTGTTTACTCCATGTTCTACATAAAAGCTTCCCAAACCTGATGGGATAAGAGCATGTTCAATAGCACTGAGGAAAATAATGCCTCTTATTTGTCCCCTGGCTCCTCACACTCTCCCACCCCTCTCCCTTCAGCTGCAAGCTTTGAGGCACATCCTGATGTTCAGTTTGTGCCTGTGGAGCCTCTGCCATGGCCTGGGAATGGGCTTGTGGATGGTGCTGCTGGAAAAGAGCTGGGAGCTGTGTCCTCACACTTTGGATGCAACCACCACTTCACTCCTCCAATGCCAAAAATGAGGGGGAGCATCCTGAAAACACAACTATTTGTAATTTTTTCTGCTTGGCCAGAGAAATTCACTAAACCAAGTTTCCTTTTACTTTGCAATATGTCCTTAGGAGAGAGCACTCAGGCATTAAAAACATTGGCTTCCATGGACTGAAATATCTCTTGTTTGTCCTCCTGGAAGAGGTGACCTTAAAACACTTGTGCATCAATTCACCCCTAATATCACCAGGCCACTGCAAAAACAGCTTTTAACCTGAAATCACATCTCACATGTGAAACCAAGGGGAAGATAAGCCAAAGAGCAATTTTGTGTTAGCCTAGAACTGTCTTTAACCTGAGGAATTAAACAAAAACTTTGGAAGTCCACAGAAATGTCACAAACATTTGTTTGCACACCCAGAGGGGTTCCAAGCCTGCATCCCAGTCCTGGTGGCACCTCATGTCACCTTCTTCCCTAGATCTTGCTCTCCCCATCTCTACACTTGGGATCCTTCTAGGGACAGTCCAAAAAATCCAGACAAGGTGTTTGATTGTCATCAAAGCACATTGGCCAGCCGGCACAGCTTTACTGCCTGTGTGCCATGGGGTGTTGGAGTGGTGGGGGCCTGGGATGCTCCCTGGGACAACCACAGCCCAGTGGGAGAGGTCTGCTCTGGGGCTGAGCACCTCCAGCCTGGCAGAAGCACCAACAGCCCATTGCTCCCAGCAGGAATGATTCAACCTGGGAGACCCAAGGGACAGCACTGGATGCAAATGGAGAGGAATTCCTTGTCAGGGAGGGGTGGCATGGGCAGGTTGTACCCTGGGGGCAGCAGTCACTTAGCAGCTCCTGGCTGATTCTCACAGCAGCTGGGTCCTTTCCAGTCGGTGTTAGAAACCTGAAGCATAAGAATGGACAGCTTGGGTCCTGGTTTTGGGTGAATTTTTGTTTCTCCTGGGGTTTCATGGCTTGCTTGGGGGTCATTGCTAACAGAGTGTGCTGGGAGGAAGAGCCAGGTCTGGGCAGCATCGCTCTCTGCTTCCAGACACCCACACTTGGGGAGGCAGAATGGCACAGGGAGGCACAGCTCTGAGCAGGGATCCTCTTGTTCATGTGGAGCCCTCAGCATCCTGGGAAGACACAAGGATCTCAGGTCTTGCCTTTGGAAGATGCTGTTGCTGTAAGCACTGTAAAGGAGGTACCTCTGGACACAGACCTGTGGCACCTGGGTGTTTGTAGCAGGGCCAAGTCAAATGCTGAGAATTCACCCAAGTGCCTTCTTGGATGGCGTACAGCCACTTGGGTAGATTCTATTACTATTTTTAAATGACCTTTTTTCATTTAAAAAATGTTCTTTTCCATTGGATTGCATCCTCACCCATAATTATTACATTGCAATGAAAAAAAAAAAGCTTAATTCTGTAGTGAACAGCACAGCAAGTGGTTTTGTGTCCTGAAAAGGCCAGTGCTGGAGCTGATGGAGGCTGAGCCCTCCTCAGTGCCACTCCCCCAGCAAAGCTCCCACCGTGGGGTGAGGATCCCCCACCCCTGCAGCTCCCTGCTCCCACCAGAGTTTGTCTGTGCCCCCTCGGGTGGCTTAATCCAAATTCCATGTGAAACGATGTCAAACACTTTGCAAAACCATGGGAATATTAGAGCTACCTAATAACCATGACTAAGCTAATGAATTCAGACGTCTAAGGATCCATGTTTCATAAATCCATTAGTTTTATCCCCAGCCTTTAATTCTTCCTTATTTGAATTCCCTTTCACCTCTACCATTATTTTGTCCAGGATTACGGGCTCGTGGTTATCTGGGGCATAATGAGAGCCTTTTGAAAACATGGACCAGCTCTTCCCCAACTTTTCTGGTGTTGATTAAAAACGAACATCTGCAGACCTCAATCTTCTGAGACACTCAGACACGAGTTACACGGACACTGATTTCTGAGTGCACCCCCTGACAGTGCAGATATAATTTACTACACTGTTGATTAGAGATGGAGCAGGGACAATTTGATCTCCCATTAGGGAGATAAAGCACATCATTCTGTCTTTCTAAATGCCACAAAGAAATACTGACCAGATCTCACTGCACTGATTGAACCATGTCACCAGTGATGAACACACCAGCTGGCACTATTTTTTTTCTCTCTTTTCTGTTTAATGATATTTAAAATCTTTGTGCTTATTCTTGATAGCCACAGATTTCAGGCTCTTGTCCCTCATCAGCAGGCTGAGCTTCATAATTTCTGATACACACCATTTGCCATTCAGCTTCTTTTACAAACTACTGCTTTTTGGGGTTTTTTGGAATATCTTCTCTGACCTGGCTCTTGAATCTGGAAGTCCCTCAAGGCAAAGCCAACATCTCTTTATAATGAATTCCAGGGGCTTGTCCACATGACAATCTCTATCTAAAAATTTCCAATATTTTTTCCACCCTTCTCTGTTCGTATTTTAGCTTCCCAACAATTCCAAGCAGCCCTTTGGAAGCTGCTCTAGGACCGTAAATAATGACGATATTGATGAAAACGCCCTCTGTCAGCCCATATTGGATGTAATCAGGCACTGATCGCCAGTTCCTAAGCAACCACAAAATTCCTGTCCAGCAACCAAGTCCAGAACAGGCTCCAGGTTTGTTTTGGTCAAAATATCTTCTGTGTTAGAAAATTATTAGCTCATTATGAGGAAGCCTTGCAGTGTTTTAATTACGGGCTGCACAGGACTTCCAGCAGAAGTCTCCCCCAGGAGTGATAAATCAGTTTTCCTCCTGCAGGTTGTCAGCAGGAGCAGCAGAGCCCACCCTGCTCCAAGATGCAGCATTTCCTTGGGAAAAGGATCCCTCTCCCACATCCCCAGGGTTCAGTAGGAAACACATCCACACACATTTTCACTCCTCCAGTGTGAAGCAAGAGGTGTCACAGAGCTACAGATAAAAGCACTCCCTGTTCCTGAAGATGGAAATCTCCCTTCCCAGGCAGGTGATTCCCAAATTTTCAGCTTCCCGGCATTTCCAATCACATTTCTGAGTAAGGAGTTCTTTGCCAGAGCTGAATCTCTCCAGGTTTCCACTCCTATCTGCTTGTATTAAGCCACTTCAAATTTCCCTCTGGGCAGAAATTAGATCTGAATCAGGAGATTCTTGATGGAAAATAACATTCTCTCTGCAAAGGACATACTATTTTTTCTTCAGTTAATTAAAAAGCGAATAAGACTCATACTTTTCCAAAGTTTCTTGAGTGTCTGGAGGTTATGGTCAACAGAGAAGCAGCAAAAACAACTCAAAAAAGCATGAAACAACCCTTTGCAGCAAGAGATGAAAGAGTCAACACAAGAAAAGCCCAACCTCCTGGCACCTTTCAAAGGAGCTGAGTGTCAGCAGCCAAGCCTCAGGAGGGCAGGGTTGAAACAGAGATCACAGGGAGAGTTGGTCACCTGGACCTGCTCTCACATCTCAGCAGGGGCCCAGGAGAACAGTGTCCCAAAATGTCCAAAAAAAGAAACGCCACAGACACTGGGCAAAGGGAAAACTGCTGAGAGCCACCGTGCCAAGTGTCCTCCATGCCCTGTCCAGAGGGCACGTGGCCACTGCAGTGCAGGCCCACGGCCATCAAACCAAACCTGCCTCTCCCTCCAGCCTCGAGATTGCCCAGGCTCAGCTGTGGGGCAGCAATCCCCTCTGCAGCCTCAGCTCCCTCCTGGCCTTCAGCACCTCTAATGCCCTCCCCAGACCTCCCTGTCCTTCCTCCCCATCCTCTGGTGTACCAGAGCTCTCCCAGGCCTGCTGGGCTGTGGGCATCACTCCTGGCACGTTGGGAAGCTCAGCTCACGTCTGCCTCTCTCTCTCGTGCTCATTCTGGGACAAGGAAAACTGTCCTACAAGAACCTTTCATACCACAGTGATAGCTCTGCTTTCAGAGCAGCTGAGCTGTGCTTTGAGTTGAGCTTTGAGCTGTGTAAGACTCCAAGACTCTCTGTGTCCAGTGAATCAGAGGTAGAACACATTTCCTCCAGAAAAGGGGTTTTTTCCTCTTTTTTCCCAGCAGGCAAAAAAAGCCAAAAAAACAAGACAAAGTATATCTGTTAAAACTGAATCAAAACTCAGCTTTTGCTGTTGTATTCCAGGTAGGTGACAATTCCTGGAGTCACTCTCATCCAAAACACCCAGTAGCTTTGCTTGGATATTAAAGGACACAGCTTCAAAAGTGTGCATTTAAAGATTTCCCTGCAACACTTCTGAGCTCTTCCCACCTGTTGGAGCCATGCTTCCCCAGAGTGGTGCCTCTGGCAGGCAAAAGCCAGGATGCAATTCCCTGAATTCAGCACAGTGTTATTTATCTGAGCAGGGAGCAACAATAGCACAGCAGAGATTTCATTTCCTTTCAGCACATAAGAAAACCCAGCAAGTGAAGGTGAGATTCAATAATGCAGCAGACAGAGAGAGACCAAGGCAAGGGAAGGTTTTCAAGTTCTTTTCTTGTGCTAGGAGGTATGAAAACCTTAGAGGAGCTTTCACATCTGCATCTCCCTGGTTATTCTGAGCCTCTTAAAGGTGCCTCAAATAAAAGCTCACCAAAAGCTTTCCTGGGTGGCTGCAGAAGGATCCAACTTCCCAGCTAATAGAGTTTAATTTGGACTGGCTTGGGGTTTGCCACTCAAACCATTGACCCTTCATTTTATCACATGTTTTTTTCCTTTCATAGGGAAAAGGTGCTGCTTGATTCTGTGGGACAATGAGCAGTACAAAAGAATCTAAATTCCTGATACTTTTGTTCCCAGCAAAACTTGTCAGGTATGCTGGCAGGGGCTTTGCAGACACAGCACTGGGCCCTGGGACCTCTGTTCAATTAAACACTCGGGTAGGTGTTGAAGTGCATCCTCACCAAGGGGAAAAAAGATTAAAAATCAAAAAACTAGGAATTATATATATATTGGAGATTTAAACATGTGCTTAAGCATGTACAGGCAAACTCTGACAGGAAGAGTGGGCAGCTGAGCCCACCCAGAGCTGACAAACTGTGAAGCAACTGATGCTCACACAAGTGGAAGGAATACACAAGCAAGATGCACAGAAGGAGGAGTGACATCTTGGCACTTCATTGTAATCAGAAACCCGGGTTTTGGCAGTGCCTCATGGCTTTACTTTCAGCCAATACAACAGAAAATGTTGTGCCTCCTGTGTAAGTGATTGCAAGAATTCATCAGCCTCATTTGAAGCCAGAATACTCCTTTATCACCAAAGACTTCTCGAGATCTGATTGTGAGCCAAGGACTGCAATGAAATGTAGGACTTAATTATGTTTGACAAAAGCAAGTCAATTAAAGGCTGTTTCACATCTGTGCCATTTGACTGGGGCTTCTGCTTTATCATCTCTTCCCTGGTCCCTTGCAGAAATTTAATATTTATGGCCAGGAATTAGGTCAAAGCCTGGGAATGAATAAATGTTTTCAGCTCTTTGCAGGAGACAGGGAAAATTTCAGATTGCTAAACATGAAGCAAACCCCACTTCAGTGACCACAATGGTCAGACAAAGCCTCCAGCAGTAAAGAAGGAGCTTGTGCCACACCTGGGCAACTCGAGCTGCAGTGGTGCTGGGGCTGCACAGGAGATGCTCAGGGTGAAGCTC
The DNA here is from genome assembly GCA_013398075.1 of Notiomystis cincta. Lineage (NCBI taxonomy): Eukaryota > Metazoa > Chordata > Aves > Passeriformes > Notiomystidae > Notiomystis > Notiomystis cincta. The sequence goes on from VZRX01011914.1 coordinate 18,580, forward strand.
TTCAATCCACAGAGCTTTGCCCATCTCTGGGTGTTTTATTTCTCTGACATCCCTTAGATGTGTTTTTAAAATTGGTGGTAGAAATAACCCTTACAGGAGAGCTCAGGAACTCTGCAGGTCACTGGTTTATAAGTGTCCTGCCTTTACACTTCAGGGATCCAAGCCTCAAGTGCTTCTTTGGGAAGTGATGCTCCTGCAGAGAAGCTCTTCCCAAAAGCAGGGCTTGTGTGCAACACTCCCCTGACTCCCACCTCACCCCTGAGAACTTCTTCTTCCACTTCAAAATCCTTGACCCCCATCAGCTGCTCAAAGGTACAGGACACTGCACAATTCTACTTTTACTAGGCAGGGCTACGTGCTGCAAAGCAGCCAGACCGAGTTTGAATGTACAGGGAGGGGAAAATTGGAGTGCTTGGTGCAGCAGCACAGCCCCAACAGCATCACCACACCCTCAAACCCACCTGCCTCTCCCTTGTGTTCAGCATCCAGTAAAGCAAACGGGATAAAAGCAACTCCCAAGTTGCTTCTGAAAACTCAGAAGCAAGAAGGGGGAGAACAGCAGTTTTCTTTATGATGACTGGTAGCAATTATTTCCCCATATACCTAAATGTAAGGTCTGAATTAAATTTGGCAGAATCCTTTTAAGTGAACTTATTGAAAGGTGATGTTTACCTCTTCCTCCTTATACCATCCAGGGATTGTTTTTCTCATATACTTGCCCCTGACAGTTTAATATTTATACCTATATTAAACTACTCACACTGCTTTCCACACATTGTCTGACATCATTCAATCTTTAATAACTTGCCTGCAACAAAATTGTTTCCAATATACTTTTAAATCCTGCAGCAAACCTTTTGGTGCCAGGTACTAAAAGCTGACACTAATGGTTGAAGGTTTGGACCCAGAAATCCACCAGAAAGGTTTATCACACTCCAGAGGAACTTGAAGACACAACATAAATATGGAGCAAAAATCCCAAATCACATTCTGTCTTCTGGCTTTTACCTTCTGTGAGGCGATGATGACACAAAGCTTGTGGGTTGTGTTGCTGCCAAAGGAGTCTGGGAGTGCAGGGCTTGGCTTTCCAGCATTTTGGAGGAAATGTGTTGAGCCATCTCAGGGATGCTGGTGGTGACCCCAAAGGGGAGGAGAGCAGAGACTTCCAAAGCCCCAGCCCATGCAGGAATTGAAAAAGAGTAGGTTTAGATTGGATATCAGGGAGAAATTCTTCCTTTTGAGGGTGGTGAGGCCCTGGCACAGGTTGCCCAGGGAAGCTGAAGTTGCTCCATCCCTGGAAGTGTTCAGGGGCACATTGGACAGGGCTGGGGGCAGCCTGGTCCAGTGGAAGGTGTCCCTGCCTGGGGGTGGATTGAGATGAGCTTTCCTTTCCAACCCAAACCATTCTGGGATCCTGTGATCTGTCCATTAAACTCCCCTTCAAGAAAATAAATATTACAATAAAACAACATACTCCCAGCAAGTGTCCCAAACACCCCACCAAAATCAGATGTAAATTTCTGCACCCATAGAGCTTTTAGTGGATACAAGGTTGTGGCTTTTTGAAGCCATCACCTTGCTGACATTACTCTTTCATAAAACAGCACAAAAAACCCAACCTTGACTTAACAAAAAATACCTTTGTAAATTAAACCCAGATTAAATTAGTACTTGATTCTCCTGGAGCCACCCACAAAGGCAGAAAAATAATCCATTATTCACCTGGCTTTAATTCCAACTTCTCTGGAGCTGAGGTCACCCTCTATTAATCACAAGTGGTCTCTGCATTACACAATGGGCAAAGAGGTAAAAGCTTTGTTGCCTGGTATTTATTCTGTCTTCCTTTTGAAATAACAACCCAAGATAAACAGAAACCTTTTACCCTGCTCCAGCACTACCCACAGCCTGTCCTGAGGAGCTGGGAGCCAGCAGCACACAGGCACCAGAGGGAAATGTGCTGCAGCCACTCAGGGACAGGCACTCCAGAGCTGCTGCTCACATTTCCCCCCACCTGCTTTACAGCACATCCATCCTGCTGTATTTTTAAATATTACATTTATTTCCTTAGTAAACAGCTCATCTCACTATGGAAAGCAAAAGGAAAGTGTTGGGAGTTAAATAAAAATGCCCTTGGTGCTGGAGGCACTGGGGTGAAGCATAGCACCCTCCTGAGCTGGTGGATGGTGACTGATGGCCTGAGCTTATATTTTTTTATTGTTTTGAGAACTTTCCTCTCCCTCCTGACTCTTCATTCCTGGTACCTCTGGAGGAAAGGGTCCCTATGGGACAGCTCATCCCTGTGTTCCCCATCTCCACTGAGGTTTTGCTGCCCCAGAGGGGATCACCAGCCCCCAGGGACAACTTCTGATTGAGAGGCTGGAGATGGCAAGGCATGAACCACAACTGAGCAATTGCTGCAGGAAAGAACAGGAAAGACCCTTTTTGCAATGCTTTTCCTTTCCATGCAAGGAAAAGACCAGAGAAGCCTTTTCAGACCTGCAACATGAACACAGGCACGGTCAGACTGGACATGGAGCAAGGTTTAACTCACCCTCCAGGAAACTGAACAGCAGAACAGGGCCTTGAGAGAGATTCAGGAATATTTGATGTTCCTAAGACCAGATTAGATGTCATTAAAAATATACCCTGGGTCTACTAAAGTAACATTTCTGTTAGTGATGTCCAAGCCTCATCCACTCTCTTTCAGTGCTTTTTCCCTCCCCAAGACATAGCTCAGGGTTGTCACAAGCCTGGGAATAATCTCACCAGGAATTGGGGCATGAAGGGCCTCAGAGGACCAAACACTGCCCCCACCCCAAGAGCATCCCAAACCTGGGATATCATTTCTGCTGCAGAAAGTCCTCAGTTACCCATCTTTCCAGCTGGGCTTCCACCAGAGGCTGTTTTGGGCTGAAAGGCACTGGAATAGCTCAGATCTCAGTTCAGCAGCCCAGCTGGAAAGCTCATTCCTTCAGTGTTTGGAGTGTTTGGAGGCTCATTAATACAATGGGCTGCTCCCACCTTCACTGCTGCCCCTTCCCCTCTCCACACAGTCTTTGCATCAAGGAAATTTCAGCCTTGCAGAAGCAATCATCCTGCTGGAATAATTATATCTGTGCTGAGCTAATTCCTCTTCTAAAGAGCCTGGCAAGCATTAAGCAAAGGCAACCCAGCTCCATCTCCCCAGTGCACTGAGAGGGTTCACACTAACACAAACCAGTGCTGACAGCCTCACTCTCTGCTTCACAGGTGTTTCTCCTTCCTTTTCTGTCTCAAAGTGCCAAGTGGAGCGGGATTTTATTTGCAGGAGGAGCGTTTCTGACTCCCTGCCAGGCAGAGCGAGCCAGGCTGGAGCTGGGGAGGCTCAGAGGCACGAGTGAGCAGGGGCTGATTGCCAGGTACAAAGGCACTTCCCTGATCCAACCATGGGGGCAGAAGCATCTCCTCAGCCTGGTCCCAAGAACCAGAGCACCTCCCAAACAGAGCCCCCGCTAAAATCCACCCCCAAATGGAAGCTCTACTCTATATCAGACAAGGGAAATGCTGCAAACAGCCCAGACAGGGCAGGAAAAGCTGGGACTCCCTGGCAGATCCCACAGCAGACGATGTCCCCTCTGCTCTGCTGTCTCCTGGCCAGTCCTTTTTTAGATCCACCTTGGTTCTCCTTCAGGCTTCCTGCAAATAACCCACAGGAAGGGCAGCAGTGGCTGATTAATGAACTGATCCTACAGAGTCAGGAAAAACATCTACACCAGGAAGGAACTGGAAGCATGGAAATAAAGGCAAAGAGTTTTTCCTCCTTTCTCACATGTATATAAATGTTAAGTGATGCCTGCTTCACATCAACAGTAAGAGAACCCTCACAAAATACATGCTTGGTCCTCTTCTAGCTCAGAACAAGGTCTCTTTCATATCAAGAAATATTTCAAGGGAAGAAAACAATTTTTCCCCTCTATTCATCTCTTTATTGTGGCATTTTCCACCCTCTGTAATTCACAGCTTTCTTCATCCCAGCAGGGTTGAAAATTAGCTGCGCCACCTTGGCCATCCAAAAGCTCTGTACAGCTGGCAGCACCACCAATTGCCCAATTTTCTTCAACAGTTAACTCCTCTGCCAAGAGGAACAGAATGATTTGCAGCCACGCTGCCCATGTATTTCCTTGCTTCATGTGGTTTTCTGTCCTTGTCCTACGCTGTCCCAAACAAATAAGAGCTAAACAAGAGCTGTTTTTCCTAACCAGTGGTGCTGTCTCCTACAAGAAGTGCTCCACAGCCCTGCAGTGACACTGGGGGAAAATATGGAAAGGAAACATGGTAATGTTAAGGTTGAAAAAGTCCTCTAAGATGAAGAGAATCCACTCCTCAAGGGCCACCTGGGAGACCCCAGCATGAGCTGGGATTGTTCACCCCACAGTAAGAGAGCCAGGGGGGAAGACTTGCCCAGGTGGACTCAGATAACCATTGGTGCCAGACTGCTTCTATTTGGGGCTCCTCCTGCTCCCACAGGCATCAGAGTCCCCCCTGGAGGCAGAGGCATTGCACCCAGAGGGCCATCATCAGCTCACACACAGCAAAGCCATTTCAGCTAATGAATCCCCTCTGGAGTCTGAATTAGCATCTCTCAGTAACAGCAAATCACTCCTGATTTCTGATTGCTTATAAATAACCTACCAATGACCTCAGGAGCTTTCAGACAAGACTCAGGAGCCCCAGCAAGCTGTTGAATTCCCCTTCACCCCATGGGTCTGGATGGTCCCTGGACACAACCCAGTCAGGCTGGATTCTCAGCCAGCAACAGCTCCCTTGCTGCTGGCAAGAGGGAAAACAAGACCTTTTGAATCCCCAGGAGGCTGGAAGGAATATTTATGGCACTACCTAATAATTAAACTACTTATGATTTATCCCAGCTTCCTCTTCCATACAGCTGACAGTTCTTTATAGGCTGACAAGTTAAATGGATGTAACAGATCCTACGTGGTGGCAGCTCCTGGGTGGGCAGCAAAGGGCAGCCAGCATCATCCAGGTCTGACCTCCCACTCCACTTCCTCCCTTTTCACAGATAATCAGGCTTGTTGTCAAAACCTTAAAATTTCTCTTTCAATCCTCCTCCCTGGATTTAATTTCCTCATTTGATTCTAAAAAACTGCTTTTGGTAGTCTTTGTATGTAAAGAGTGAAGTTAAATTCGCTTCTGTTCAGTGAGATGTTTCCCCATGCAAAAAATAATTTGTCCTTTTACATTTAAAGGGACTGAGGGGTGCTGCCTCAAGAAAGGCTGGGAGATGACAAGGATGTCAAAAAAAGTCACCTTTTAATGATTGTATTTTGTAGTCCCTGGCACTGCAACACAAAGTGTCACCTAAAGGTACAGAACTGTTTCATCAGTGCATTAATGAGGCTCCACATCCTGCTGGGACCCCCAGTTCCTACACCACAACACAGGGCTGGCCTTCACTTGGGTCTTCCCTGCTCACCCAACACCACCAGTGGGTTTTTTAAGCAAACCAGAATGTGCAACTGGACTCCTTTTGTTTTATAAAAGGCAGTAAAGGGTACCACAAACTCTGCTCTGTAATTACGGGAACACTCGACTGTTAATCACGGCTTAATTGTTTTGTACCTTTTGTCAAGTCCTGAACTACTCAGACTGTGATAATTCTTGTCATTAGTGTCTGAACCTTGGGGCAATCTTACTCCAACATCTTAACATTTGCACTCTCTCACTAGAGAATGGCATCAAATATGCAGAACAGGAGCCAGGGTGGAAATGAAAGGCCTTGTTGGAATCGAGTGTTCTAATCAGAGTTAACGACCTCCCTCCCACCACAGGAGGACTCCAGAGCTGGGGTTGGCATCACTTTTCACAGGAGTGCTTAACACAGCAGCATCTGGGCTCCTTCTCCCCAAAAAGATTGTATTCTCCATCCATCAGCACCAGCCCCTGCACAGGAGGGTGAGAAAGGGTCCCCCACACCCAGCTGCAGCATTGAGGGAGAAGCACCACCCCAAAATAACAGCATTTCAATTGTGCTGAGCCAGAACAAGGTATAGCACAAGATTACCACTGAGGCAGAGCAGGTGAGCTGGTACTCAGGTCATACAGATGTCTCATGGTGGCTCATTTCAAGAGCCACAGAGTCAAATGCCAAGTAATTTCAGCTCCCTAGGAAGGCCTGTTATCTATCTGATTCCACTTCTTTTGATGTAGTGTCTTTCATACGCTGTTGATCAGAACAATTTACAGCCAGAGAGGAAAATAACAACTTCAGGCTTCGGTGAATTGCATCCAGCAGCCCTCTGGAAGAGCAGCAGAGCTTTTTATGCAGCCCTGGTTACATTTCTGCAATAGTTGGGTAACGCATCTGAGCCGTGAGGCTGCACAGATCGCCCCATCCACAGAAACTCAGCTCCCACTGAGGCAGGACTTCTCCCTGTTAAAATGTGCAAATGGCAAAACTCTGGAACTAAAGCTGGCAGCAGCTTGTTCCAAATGCATGAGCTAAACACCCAGCTCTGGGCTGACAGGGGCTCTGCATCTGATTAGCAAATTGCTGTCAGAGCTCACAGAGTGCTGCGGGCTCCATCCACAGACTCAGAGGCACAGGGAGGGCAGCTGTGCACACACCCAGCAGGGCCACCTTCCAGAGGCTGGGACGTGTGGGCCAAGCTTGTCTCATGCTCATCAGTGGTCCAGCACCTCCTTCCAGGGCAGGACAGCACCCAGGAGTTATCCAGCTGCCCTTAAGTATCACAAACCTTGGGCTGGGCACATTCAAGGAGGAAAGAGAAGGTGTCTGAGAGCCAGCAAAGAGGTGGGAAGGGGACAGCTCTGCAGATTCCTCCTTCCCAGGCCACAGCCTCACACCTTCTCTCCTCTTAAGATGGCAAAAGGAAATATTCAGGTGAGAGTAAGGCACTCTTTCACCCCCAGTGCAGCCACAGTCATTCCCCTGCTCACGCTGCTGATCTCTGCCCCATCGCCCTCCTCCAGAGCAGCTCTCCCATTCATCTCCCTGTTCCCAGCCCAAAGCCCACACGACCCCTCCACGCTCCATCCCCCAGCTCAGCGCATGCGTTCAGTTGCTCAGGAAGCTTTAAGGTCACGATGTTCTCATCTAATTCCCCTTGCAGCAGACAAGAGCCATCTATAAACCCACAGCTCTGCCCAGCAGCCCCGTGTCCTCGTGGCCCCCGAGCCCTCGTGTCACTGACAAAGGATGTCACTGACATCCGAAGGTTTTTGCTTTTGCAACTTCACCCACTCTTCCCAGGAACATGTTTGCAGTCACCCTGCATTTAATCTTCCTTTCTCTAAAGCAACAGGCAGTGGCTTTTATCAGAGAAATCTGCAGGGCATGTATGGTCAATGGCTTCTTAATAACGTTTTTAGCATTATGTTCCCAAAGGCTCCTGTAACAGAAAAAAAAAATTAAACAAAATAAAAAGAGTGAGGGGAAAAAAGCAGAGCAAAACAAATGGTTTGTGCGTGGTTCTCCTGGAATTGTTTAATAATCCACTGAGTGAAAAGCACCGCAGGGGAGAGGCAGGAGCAGCACTCCCAATTACACCCTCTATAGCCTAATAAACCAGGAAAATGTGGTGATTGCTGGTAGTTGCCAAATCCTAATGCTCCTTAACTACCTGTATTTACAGTGCTTGGCTATTATTGTGGTTTGAGAGCAAGCCCCTGCCTCACACAGTCAGGTGAAAGCACCTGGGAAAGTTAATCCCTCCCATCCCACAATTCCCATTTGGCCTTCCTGTTCCTGACAGGAGCTTTCACAGAAACAGAAGGCTGAGCTCAGGTTCCTGAGGTTTTACCAAAGGGAAATCCTAATCTTTCCCCCACTGGTGAAATTTGGAGTTTGACCTGTGTTACCCCAGCTCACAAACACATCAAGCAAGGACAGAGCTATGGGAGGCTGAGATGTTTCCAGCAAACCCCCAGAAAATGGAATTGCCCAAAACTGGAAGAGGACCACTGGGTCAGGTGTGATTCCCACCACAGGGACTCCAATCCAACTCCAAATGACCCAAATTCTGTGGCAGGAGCACTGTTATAGCCACAATAGCTCAGCAAGAGCAGGGCTCTTTGCAGCCCAGGACAGCGAGACCCAAAGATTTTGCTGTCATTTTATGGGGCCTGGAGAGAACATTGAAATTTTCATTGCTCTTTTGATTCACAGCACAGCTTCCATGGGAAGGCCATGCAGCAATGCACCAATAAAGTTTATTTCAGTTGATTTCTCCCCTGATTGCCATAAAACTCCCGCAGACACACACAACTGTCCACACCCCACTGTCCTGGGACCACTTCTGCCCACATCTTGCAACTTGTAATGTTTCAAATATTTCAAGTTTAGCATCCCTTAGCCTGGAATCAGAGATAAGAGTTTAAGGAATAATGAAGAAAAAAGTCAATTTGTTGGAGAACAACTTTTAGCTTTCCTTGGCAAGGAGTTATCTGTGGTTCTTACTGAGAGAATCAGGCACAGTGTTACAGGGAGCTTTTAGGAAAATTAAAATGCTGTTGCTACTCCAACTCCACTGAAAGCCAACACCATTATTCACTAATAAGCTTAGGGGATTTCACCATTTCATTGCAATTCCCTCAGTATCTGGACATTACCCCGGTGTCAGTCACAGGTAAATGCCAGAGCCCCTTCACAAAACTGAGAACAGCAAAATTAATTTGCAAATTGAATGAAAGCCCAGAAATATGTCAGGAATATCTCCCCCAAGGCCAGGCTGCTCTGCAGAGGCACCTCCTCTGTCCCTGATTGCCTCTCTGCCCACTTTATCAGCTCCTCCCTACTCTGTGCAAACGGGGACATCTCATGAAAAATGGTACCTATTTGTTTCAGTCTGCTCTGGCTTTGCACCTCTCCCCACATGAGACCATCAGGATGATATCTTGCTTTCCTCCCCAGAGCCACTGCAGGGAAAAGGACACAGGAAAACTGATTTTCCACAGAACATAACTTGGTTTTACGGTGTATGTTACAGTCACCCTGGAGAGGGAGGAAACCACTGTCTTCAGTGAAAAGGAATTAGAAAAAAGGCATCTGTATAACAACCACAAAACTTGTTCTGTACAGCCAGGAACAGCAGAAATTTCCCATCACCAGCTGGATTTAGGAAAGAAGACAGCACAGAAGAGTACAGACCCATTTTTGCCAGCAACCACCCAACTCCCAGGGCTGCCCCAGCACCACACCAAGGGATGCTCAGGCAGGATCCATCACACACACACTTCTGAACTAGGAGTAAGTCCTCAGAGTCCAGACCAGCCACGAATTCCAGACCAAATTCCCTCATTTGTCCATGGGAAATTTTTCCATCTTCTTTCTCCACAGAGCCACCCCACACAGCACAACAGTGCTCCCAACACTCTCCTTCACCAGAGGAGAGCAGAACAAACAGATGAGGACAATCTCTTCCCTGCCTGTTGCTGAGGAAGCAAATCTACTTTCTGGGGAGTTTTACCAGCTTGTTTTCCAGTTGTTAGAAAAATGATAATGATAAAAAATTGCCTGGGCTTGATGAGGTTTCAGGGAGCTCCACAAGCCCAATCCAGGCTGCAGCACAGCCTTGCTCCTGTGGGGGCAAAGGTTTCACCTCCTATTTGTGGATAAGCAGGAAACAGAAGGAGTTGCACCTTAAATCTGTGAGATCTGAGGACTTTCTCATCCTTGCAGAAAGTCACCTCAGTGAGACTTTCCTCTGTCCCTTGCTGGTCTCATGGAGAAATGCCTCCATGAAAGGTAAGAATCTCGGTGAGTCCCACATTTCTGTGCTCCCTTGAGCTTGGTTTCCACCTTCCTCAGAAACACCAGGCTGCCCTGACTCCCCACAGCTCTGAGCAGGGGAATGGCTTTCTATAAACAGCCCCTAACTGGACCCTCTGCAGCAGGGAGCTCTCCAGCACAGAGCCAAACTGGGATGAGACCCCAGAGCCAGGGGGTGGAGCAGGGGAAACCACTGCAGGGAGGGTGAGACACTGGGTTCCCTGCACAGCATCCTCCCTCTGCAGTGCTGGGGGAGCCCAGCAGCACAGGCACCCAGCAGCCTGCTGTGGACCACTCTCCTTCTCCTCAGCCTTTCCCCAGATCCAGACACGGCTCAGGGCTCCCCCTGGGGCAGACAGAGCTGTCCAAGAAAGCAATTTCACATTTGGATGTGACAGGAGATGCCCTCTGGATTGAAGCCTACAGCTCAAGCCGTGCCATGTCTCAGATGTGGCTCCTACAGACACACCACTGACGCCTTCTCTTTGCTCCTGCCATTCACTAAATATCCCAAAGCACTTCTCTGTCATCAGTTCACTCTGAGGTCCAGACTGACCCAAGTCAGTGACACTCAGGGAGATGGGGCAGGTCCAGGAGGCTCCTCCAGCTCGTTTCCCTGTGCTGGGTCTGTGCTGGACAGCTCTGCCTTCCTCCACACAGCAGCCACGGGCTTGCACTGGGATTCACTCCCCCCACGGGGGTCCCCAGGCAAAGCCCCAGCCCCAGCCTGAGCACAGCAGGGCTCGAGTCTGCCTTGAGCTCTCAGCCAGGAGCCCAACACGTTGGCTTTTACAATCTCCCAGCTTCTGGCAATCTGCCTGCGAGGTGCAGGACGAGTTATCAGCACTCACAGATAACCAGGCAGTTTCCTTTCGCCACAGAAATTGCTCAGAGAGATCAGAACCTTAACTGAATATCTGCTCCTCTCCACGTGGGTGTAAACCAGAGGGGGGGCTGGGGTTGTTTTGCCTTTTTTAAAGAAGGATTCCTCGTGAGCTGACAGACATCAAAGTCTGCTGAGCATCTCCTGTCACTTCCAAGGCGCCCCCGGGCTCGGAGCAGGGCGGATCCTGCAGGATGCTCCCACCCACCAGGGCCTGGGGCTGCAAACTGCAGGACAGAGCAGAGAGCTTGCCTCATTAGCTAATTCTGCTCAATTAAAACATTTCAGCAAGGCATGTGATAACATGCAATTTGACCTGCCCTCACTTCACTGAGTCACGTTGTGGATTCATTGATTGGTTTTTCAGGGTGATGCTGAATAAGAACCATTGGAGACAAACAGGAGGCACATTCCCTTCAAAGAGGGGATTCCCCAATGGGGAAGCTCCTCCAGCTCGAGGTGTGAGGCATCCCAGGACCCTATCAGGGACTTCTGACTTTGGCAAAACACACTTGGCTGCTGCCTTAAACACTAATGCCATTTGAGACTTCAGAGAAGCAAGCGAGAATTGAGAAAAATCTCCTTTTTGATGCCTCTCTACCGAGTTGTGCCATCCTTATTTCCATCTCAGACACACGTTCTGGCACTGCTTTAAATGGCAGTTGTTTCACATGGTCCCTGCAGCATGCAGGTACCTCAGCAGGAAGGATCCCACAGGAATGTCCAGCACTAATGGGAGATATGGTTAATGCTGGTGAGACTGCTGCACTTTAGGCAGAACTGCTACAAGCCAGCCACAAGAGGCTTTTCCTATTGTTATCTGTCTTTTCTATTTCCAGTTTCCTCAAGAACCCCGTGGATGAGCTCTGGCTATTTATTTAGTGAAAGCAGCAATAAATAAATATATTCATGTGGCAGCAGCTGAGATGATGAAGCACATCTGCACAGGCTGAAGCTCCTGCCAGGAGCTGAGTCCCTCTTGGAGCAGCTGGAGAAGGATAAAGGAGATTGGGAAGCAAACACAGAGCTGGTGTGCACAGCTGGAGCGTGGGCAAATCACCCAGATCACCAACTGACCTTTTGAAGAGGTGAAGGATGAAATAAGCAGAAAAAGCCAAACAGAAGGCGATATTCAGTTTGTCACTAATTTATCTACAAGTCATGTTTCAACTCTAAGTTATTTGTTCCAGGATGAGCATTGGACATGGGGGTAATTTTCCACAAAACATCCCCTGATGAGGATTTTCCTTTCTGCTTCAAAGCAGAACTAACCACCCTCCTATCCCATCCATTTTTCTGGCTCTCTCCTGCCCCTGGGTACCTGAGGAACTGACCTCATGTAGCTTTGTTGACTGTCACAGTGGACATTTGCCCAAGAGTAAAAGAACACACATTTCATCAACCAGGCTTTCCCTCAGCCAGAGGCAGCACTTGATGCTTTTTAACTGCAGTTAAGTAGCAGAAAGACTGAAAAAAAAAAGAGCACTAAAAACCCCTTGAGGCAGCCTTGAGCTGGGATGGTGGTGATATCATCCAGCCAAGGAGCAAATCCGAGATCCCGCGCTGATAGCGGAGGCAAAACCCAGGAGCCGGCAGCTATCCAAGTGACTGCTTTCATCTGTCTCACAGTAGGCTTGGAATTTAAATCAGGTGTTCCAGCCCAGCTCCAGCTCCGGAGCTGTAATTGCATCAAAGAGCATCTCACGCCTGCTGCATCAAACACCGAGCAGGAAGAGCTGCCAGAGGAAAATTAAGGTGGAATTGGAGTCGTAAACCAGCGCACAGAGAAACAGCTGAGGCAAGGGCAGCCTCTCCACACTCCCTCCTCTCACCTGTGTGGTGAGCAGTGACTCCAGGGGTGGAACATCCCCTCAGGACACCCAGCCCATCTCCTTCCCAGCACCAGCTCTGCACATTTATTATCATTATTTCCAGCTTCACCAACTCAGGAGAGCAACAAGGATCTGGAGCAGGTGGGACTGACTGAGCCTTCCTCCCTCTTGATTTTCCAACTGGTTCCACACAACTGGCCCTTTTATTCTTAACATTTCAGGTGTTCCAAATTCTGTTCCAGAAATACCCAGCGACTTTCTGACTGTCTGAATAGGAACATGAGATTCATGTTGGGTTGTTATTTATTTTTGTAGCTTTACAGAAATGTATTTTATTCACAGATCCGTGTTAAGAAAAACCTCTCAGAGGGTCAGACCTCACTTGAATGTGTGAAAATATTCACATTACAGGCTGTTTATCAGCTCTTGTGAAGAAAACACTTTTCTTGTGATTAATTCATCCCTCCCATGTCAGCCAGGACAACTCTGCCATTTCACTTCAAATTCTTACTGGCTTTAGAAGAAAACCCTTTTAAAAGTAAATTTCATTAATTAATTCTTCTTTCAATTTGAAAAAGAAACAACTGAAAGCTAAGAAAACAGCTAAAGCATCTCCTCAGGGCCCCACATCACAAACAGGATCTGATTTATCCCATTGATTTATCCCATCACAAGCTCCCTGCCTGGCAGCACCACTAACCCGAAACAACATTTCCACACAGCAATCATGGAAGAGATAAAACATTAATGACAGTCAACAAATTCCATCATTTTTAAGTGTTTTCCATTCCCAACTGCCGCTGCTGGCAGAGGGGAGCATTTGGGGGTGTTTCCAGCTTGTTCATAGTAAATAAATCCCTTTTCTCTCCATCTGCCATGCTGGAGGAGGCACGGTGGGTCCCCCTCTTCCCTGGAGAGCTGGAAACCCCTGAAACACCATCAACAGCAAGGCAATGATTCAGGCTGGCTGTGGGTTATAAATATTCCTACTCCAGGACCAGACACATCAGGGGAAGGCACAGCCTCATCCCCCTCAGTGGAGCCATAAATCTGCCCTTCACCCCAGAGCAGTGCCAGGAGCAATGTGACTGTCTCAGAAATGTAAATATGCAAAGAAATAATTAGGAAAACTAAAGCTAAACCCCTTCAACACCTCCTGGGTAGGTGCACTGCTCTCCTTCCCATTCTCATCTGCTCTCAGCCTACACTGCAGCAACAAAATAAATCTGCCCATTGCACTGGGAGACAGAGCAAAAAAGCAGTTTTCCATTTAAGTGGTTGGAAGAGGCCAGGATGTGCCACACACTGCCAGCACCTCCCCACCACCTCCATCTCCTCACTCAGCACCCTGTTCTCTCTTGGTCCCTCCACCAGACCCTGCCATGTGCCCCTGGGAAGCCAGGAAGGGACAGGGCATCATCCCCACCTCCCTGAGGGGAAACCTTGGAGATCCTGGAGAAAAACGCCCTGGGAAGACCTCAGAGCTCCTTCCAGTACCTGAAGGTGCTCCTGCCTGTGGAGGGGCTTTGTACAAGGGCAGGGGGTGGCTGTGCCACCAGCAGGAATGGCTTTGACACTCCCAGTAACATGGATCCTGCTGTCCTCGCCCCTGGGCAGGTTTAACTAAAGCAGCACCATTTCCACAGGGTTCTTCCTTCAGAAGAGCCTCCCTCCATCTCCACAGCCCTCCTCTGATGCAAAGGGCACTGCTGGGCTCCCCACAGCCCTCAACATTTGATCTGAGCAGCCAGTGCGTTGAGGCAATTAATGTCTCAATGTGAGAGAAACTCTCACTGCTAAGTGCTCTCAGAGAGGAATAATTTCAGTGAAAAAATTCCAGTGCAAGAAGATTTCAGAACAAAATCTTTGAAGAACAAGACAGAAGACCTTTATCCACCACGATACATGGTGTTTGTGCAGCATCCCCAGGAACTGCAGGCTGCTGCATGGAAATTAAATGTCATTCTTTTTTATTGTCTCTTACAGAGACTCAGCAGAAATATAAAATTTTTAGGACACAGGGATGATTAAAAAAAACAAACTTTGAGAGCTGCAAAGTTCAAACCTCATTTTGTTCCTCGCTATTCTTCACACAACAGAAAAATTGAGGCAGCAAAGCTCGTGCAAGGGGTGGAAAGAGTCCTGGTGCTGTACACCAGGAGCTTCATCTCAACACAAGGGGGGACCACGAGGACTTTCTGACAGATCAGGAAGAGGAGAGCCAGACCTCCTGTAAGGGACAGCAGAGGGGCAAGACCACAAATCCCACACCAAGCACCCAGCCTGGGGCAGCAGGGTGGAGGTGCCAGCTCTGTCCTGGCTCTGCTTTGCTGAGGCACTTCTCCATCTCACAGTGCTTAAACAACCATTGCTTCCTCCCAGCCATCCTGCACGGCCCAGTCCTCACCCCTCTCCCTCTGAAGTCTCCCAAGGAAAAGCAGCAGAGGCACAGAGGGTTTTCCAGATGCTGGAGGGAACGGGACAGTCCCAGCCCTGCTCACTCGTGCCCGTCCTCCTCTCCCAGCTCCCACCTGCGCCGTGTTTGCAGGGAACTATTTTCTGCAATCTGTCTGCCACTCCAGAGCCATTAACATCCTCCCACAATTTGGGCTGTCATTTTCCCTAATGATATATTTAAAGAAAATGATACCACAGGCAAAGCATTTCTCGGTGATTATAACACATGGCAAGTAACACCACCAGGCGTGAGTCAACCCACCCTGGCTGTGTTTGTGCTCAGCGCTCCAGCTGCTGTCTGCTCCTCCCAGCAGGCACTGCCAGGAGCCACAGCAGCTCTGGGAGACTCCAGCCCCACGGCCCAGGGAGAGAGGCTTCCCTCAAAACCCCACCAAGCTCCCCCACACAAGGCTCTGCCTGCTCCTGCAGGTGTAACCAGCCTGTGTCACTGAAGGGGTGATGCCCTGGGATGTAGCTCCAGGGAACTCCTGTGTGGTTAAACCAGGGCAGGGCTGATGGAGAGGGGTTTTTATACAGCTGTGACTGGTGCACTTACTGGTTAGATATTGATTTAGTGATGCTGTTCAGCCACAGGTTGGACTTGATGCTCTTGGAGGTCTTTTCCATCTTTAATGCTTTTATTCTATGATTCTGTACATTTTTCCTCCCTTTATGGCTGAGCCACCTGCACAGCAAAGTTCAGGGGCATGCAAGACTCCCAACCCACCCAGCCTCAGAGCTGCAGGGCAAACAGGCTATTTTAAAAGCGTGATTGCCAAAAATAGAGAGAAACACAGCTAACCAAGCAGCTCCCAAGCACAGGGATGTCCCAAAGACACCATTAAGACCACCTGGGAGTTCATTTATTGCCATTAAGTTGATGAGCAGCTGTCTAAAACCCAGAGACAGGCAGCTGTCATGTGCACATCTTGTTCCAAAAAGGGTTTTCTCAAAGGCAGGTTCTCTTTAGACAGTTGGAAACAGTTCCAGATTTGGCTTGTGCATCCCAAATAAAGCTACACAAGGTGAGAAAAATGCTAAATCTCATTTCAATAGCAATATCTGAGTTGGGTCAGTGTGGAAAGCCCAGCACATCCTGTGCCTCTGATCATCCAACCTTCTGGTTTGGTTCACCACCTGCAGCACCCACATGCACCTACAGCTCCTCTCCAGCCTGTTCCTTTCTCTTGCAGGTCTCTCCTGCAGCCATTCCTGCTGAAACCAAGCCATGGCTGAGCTTTTTTTATTGCACTGCCATGAGCAGACTTTGAGCCTCCGGCTGTTTGCCCATTGAGCCAAACTCTGGAGCACTGAGTCAGAAAGTGAGGAAATAAAAGCAGGGACGACATTCCAGCGCAAATAAATAAATTAAATAAAGGAAATTTATTTTTCTTGGCCTGTTTTCAGTTGATGTCGTGAGGTTTCAGCAGTTCCAGCAAGGTGGATCACTTCACCAAGCACTCCCCAGCATCTGCTGAGCACAGAGTCATTCTGTAGCTTCCCATAACTCCAGATGACAGGCACATGTTTGGGTGAAAAACCCTCAACTTTGATTAGAAAAGAGGAAAAACAATTTCCTCCTGGCATTTTTCACTGAAAGGCACATTTAAACTGCTGAGATTGTGAGGAGCAGCTTGAGGAGGTGACAAAGTATGTCAGGAGCAAATCTGGCTGCACCCAGCCTGCCTGAGAGTCACCACAGGGTGCAGGGAGCTGCAAGCTGGCAGTGTCACCATATGCAATTTTCCAAATGGGAACAGTAAAGGAGAGAACTTCCTTTAGACTCAAAAAATCTGCCAGCAATTTGGGCTGCCATGTCTTACACAATGGAAAAGTGTGGATGAGGACATGTCCAGCTCTACCCATGAGCAGGGATTTTTCCCTCTGCATCCAGTGCTTCCCTGGCCAGGAGGGCAGCAGGGGAGATCCAGGGGGACACAGAAGTGCCTGGAAGCAAAGGCACTTTTCACAAGCAGGGAATAAAGACAAACGTCCCTTTGCAAATATCCAGAGCAGCTCACTGAGGTGATTCCCATAGGAGAGCTGTCTGCACAGAAACCAGCAGCTAAGGAGGGGAGAAGATGGGAATTAGAAACTTCCAGTTGCTTCCAGGCAGGATCCTGCTGGGCAGAGGTGGGGACACAGGATAAGCTGCCATCCCTGCCTCGGGGCAGATCTACCTCTAGAGAGAGAGAAAGGTAATGGAAGTGGTTAAAATTCAATTTAGAACATTGTACCAATGAAACCAACACAGCGAGTCACTTCTGCCTGTTTTCCAGCACAGCTCCAAGCAGCCTTCCCTGTGATTAATTTTCCCTTCTGTTGCCTTGGCAAGTCTGGGGAGACACATTGTCAGCAAAATCTGGGAAGAGACCCCCCCGGCTGCCATCCAGCACAGATGGAGGAGGGCTCTGCACCACCTCTGTTCCCACCTGCCACCCACACTGCAGAAATCACCACGTCCAGATAATCAAAAAAGTGCTTCTTTCCCTGTGCACGCTCCCCTGGGCCCTCACAGCCTCAGGGAGGGCAACACCTCACTCAAGGCTTTCCTGCCCTCCCCTCCCCAGCAACCTGCCAAATTCATAATTACTGAAGGGGTGGCAGTGAGCCCTCAGGCTGTCAGCACGCTGAGTGTTTGCCCTTCTTTAGGATTAATTTCTAATAGGCAAGCAATTTAGAAATAGCAGAAGTACAGGGTGTGCAATTAGGAGCAGTGTGTCACTAAATAACCAGCTCCTCACCGGGTGGATTCCAATCGAATGGCAGCAATTTAACTTGCAAAACACAGGTTGCAGCTCTGGAAGGAAAGGAAATGTCTCCTTTTGTCTGGAACACCACATTTGTCTCTCTCACCAGGAGATGCTGTTGTCAGTCACTCCCATTGAAGAAGGAATTATTATTGCTAAACACTGTCTTTGCTATTTTGGGAAGAAAAAGCAGGATTTCCATAGGACTCTGCAGTTGCACTGCAGCTCTTCACTGCTTTAAGAATATCAGCAAATTGGAGCTGGGCTGGGCAGTGTGAATGTGGCTTGCACCAGGCAATGCTGCTCAGGGTCTCCAAAAACTGGGATGTTGGATCCCCAGCAGCTTGGAAGGGGAAGCAGTGAGGAGGAAGCTGCAGATCCCCCAAAGTGAGATCAAAGCACCCAAATTCCATGTGGAGAGCAGAGAGATTGAGGGGGTATTTCCCTCCTTTTCCATATTTTCAGGAAAAAAATGCCATGAGAAAGAATAGACAGGAAGCAAGCACAGAGGAGCACAGCTCTGCCCTCCCAAGGAGATCCATCTCAGGGCATCACTGGACACACAGGAAGGTCTTTTTGGGGCAGGAATTTCACAAACACTCAGTTACACCATTGCTGACTTCACACTCACCACAGCTCCACTGCAAAGTAAAAATCCTGGCCAGAATCTAAGCTTCACCCCAAAACAAGGAGCCTCAGCTCCTGCCAGGATCACAGTACCACACCTCCTCCACAGGACCAGGGGCCACGCTGCTGCTGCTGCTGAGAGCAGCACAGGCAGGTTTGGAGCACGCTAATGAGGCATGAGACAGCTGATCTGCATCTCTACAGCCTTGTTTGGATCAACATAAATTACATACACTGAGTTTATGCTGGTAAGTGTGTGCCTGCACCGAGCCATGGCTCTGTAATGCCCCATCTCCCCTCACATTCCCTCCACCCAGTGGCTGAGAGACAAAGCCAAGCTTCCAGTGACCTCCAGAAGTTGCAGAGTCCACTTTGTTAGGGAGTAGGGAAAGCAGCTGCCATGGAGATGAATGGCAGGGGTCAAGAGCTCTCAGTGCCTGGTCAGGGACTTCTGGGGTCCCCACAGTGGCTGCTGGCTCAGGGAAGAGCCACATCTTCACCAGACCTGCAGCACACACACAGGGTCACAGACACCCCCAAAAGGAAAAATTCCATGTGCTTCCACCTTCCATGAATGCTCACTTCTTCTCTTCTTGTGGAAAGGAGAGAAAGTAGAAAAACAGATAATGGAAAACAGATATGGAAACATTTTCTTATCAACATTCCAAGCCAGCCACAATGCTGCCATAAAGACTGCACAACACCGTGCAGTAAGAATTCTGTAAGCCCTCCTCTTCAGCATCTCTTATTTCTGTCTCCAGGGGGACAGGTTTAAGGCTGGGATAGTCCAAGCAGCACCTTTCCATATCTAAAGGGAAGAGCTACAAAGCCAGACCCCTCTTTATTGCAGGAGATCCTCTTCAGAGCTAATAAATGCCTTCTGACTCCGCTGTGAATATTTTACTGCCACTTAAATCCTTTCTTAGCCCTGATTTTGTTGCTGACACGGGGTTTAGGCAGCTTTGGATAATCACCAGGTGAAGTGAAGTGTTCTGTCCTCCCTTCTGTTTGCGGGTGGCAGTAAAGCCCTGTCGCTGTCACGCCCAATGCAGACAGGTCTCCTGCAAGTGCTTCCCACAGGGCTCTGCCAGGGCAGCTCATTCCAGAGCTCCCCACAGGGCTCTGCCAGGGCAGCTCATTCCAGAGCTCCCCACAGGGCTCTGCCAGGGCAGCTCATTCCAGAGCTCCCATCCTCGCTGCTCCCTGGGGATGTGGGGCAGCTTTCAGAGCCGACACGGCCGGTGGGGTGGAATTAAATCCCTGCCTCCAGGAGCCCCTTCCCTGCTGTGCCAGAATCAAGTGAAATAATCTTTTGACTTTGATATCCTTGGCTTTGAGGATACCCATTACACCAGAGCCATCTGCCTGCTGCAGGCTCTGTTGCTGTGCAGAGCTGGACACCTTGACCTCACCTCCAACACCCACCTCCTGGCCTCTGAGCTCACACTCCACTGCTAGAGCCACATTTCCACCCAAATACGGCCAATTACAGCCACGAAGATCAGATGGCAAGGAAGGGAAAAAATATTAAATTCCCCTGAATATTTAATATTAATTGAGGAAGTGGATGGGGAAGTCGGGTACGCTCTGCACAAACACTTAATATGCCAGATGGGCTGGAGTAATTCTAAGCAGTGGTTTAGTAAATGTCTTAAGAAGAAAATGAACACAGGCACAAAGCTGCATAAGTGACATCCAATAAATACTTCAATCACTGTGCATTAAAGACCAGAATAAAGGCTACTTACAAAATTCCAGTAGGTAAAAAAACCCCACTATGATTTTAATGAGATACGAGGGCTAATTAGTAACTGGTACTTCACAAGACAGCAACAGCTGATGAAAAAAGTAGAAAGCACCCGTTTGAAAGCATCACTTCTGTGTCACTGCATTTTATTTCTCCCCCCACATTTTTCCTGAACAGTTTCCACCAGAAAAACTGGCAGGCAGATGGTGTTTGCTAACAGCAGTGCTGGTGAGGAAAATGGTAAAATCTAGGCCTTCCATCCATGCCCATCCTCAGCATCCTCCTGCCCAGCAAGGACAGGCAGGGACAAAGAGGGAAGTTCCCACAGCCCCCTGGGCAAACCCATCCTTTCCACAGCAAAAAGCAAATGTGGACTGACATCTCTAATCCAGAGACACATTTCTTCTTCCCCTGGTAGACAACCTGCTTTTCACAGCATTCACTTCCTTTGAAGCTCAGAGGAAGAAATGTCATGTGTCAGAGGGCTTAAGTGGGTGCTAAGAAACCTGTGTTTCCAGACAAATGGGTTTCTTGCCATTTCACATCCCTTTCTACATTCATCTGTGCAAACAACAGTTGTATCCTCATTACTATTTTGAACCACGCTGCTGCCATGCTGAAATGTCACTCCATTGCAGTGCTCCTTGCTAAACAGAAGCCACCCTTGGCACCAGGAGATTATGCTTATCCTGCTCTTACTTTATAAAAAGCCCCTGATAGGTAAAAGTAATTCCAAAACAGTACCATCCATCAGCATCTCTTTCCCAGGTATTTCTTGAAGCAAACACTTGAGCATCCTCTTTCCAGGGAGTCCTGTTCTCACCATACTGAACACTGGGGAAATCCCTCACTGTGGGTCACTCCAGGCTGCTCCAGCATTGCAGGAAACCATGGAGGTGTCACTGAAAAAACCCCCAAGGAAACAGCAGGAGGCAAAATCCCAGAAAAACCCTCTGGGAAGCAAATGAGCCACCAAAATTAGGAGAACAAAACCTGCAAAAGCTGTCACTTAGGCAAACCTGTGATCCAACCCCCCTGAGTCATGGCAGGAGAGCCTGGAAAGCAGAGCAGGCTCTGCCTTGGCAGCTCTTCCCTTCTGTCCCATTGACTTCCCAATATCCTGACAAAGCCCTGGGAGATTCACACCCATCCCTCCTACCCTTCTCCCCAGAAATGGGTACTGGCAGCAGGCAAGGCATGTTTTCACAGGGCTGAATCACTACCTGCATTCTTCCCACACACCCACTGATACCCAGCACATCACCCAGCCTTCCCCTAGTGCTGTGACATGATGCTACAGGAGAGATGCTCCACCAGCGAGAGCAGCTGCCCACCCACATCATCCCTCTTTGAATAATGCAGTTTGCAGCTGACAGATGCCTATTATTAATTATTAATTCCAGCACATAGCAAAGTTATTCAGGAAGCCCCAGGATCTGTGTTGGCACCATTAGGAAGAAGTAACAAGGCAGAACTGCAAAGATATGGATAAGTTTGAAGGGAGAAAAACATTTGGTTCCAGGGAATGCCCATGGGGTGTCAGCATTTCTGGGAGTTAAGCAGGGTGGAACATAATCCTTCAAGAAAAGGTTAAAATTAACATCCTGATTAAGTTGCAGCTCACAGAAACCAGCTTATAGAAACAGGGCAAACAGGAGGATTTGAGTATGAAGGACCCCCAGGGAGGGTTTGGGTGTAAAGGTTGCACTTCTCTAATCTTCAGCCTCTCCATGAAGAAAACTACAGCAGCACCCAGCTGACAGCAGTCCTGGGTCCCCAGCCAGTTGGCATCATCCAAGCTGGAAAATAGAGAGGGAAAAATGCTCTAGAGCAGATGGGAGCAGAGGAACATGTAACACGATGTTACTCCACTTCTGGAGGCTTTGCTCTTTAGAAGCCTTTTACATTTACTTATAAAGGGATGATTTTTGAGTCAGGCTGTACAGGAAATCTGTCCTGGGTTGTGTCAGAACCATAGAACTGCAAATTCCCTCAGATGGGGATGGTTCTGGCCTTGCTCTGTGTCCATATGGAGCAAAGCATCTCACCTTGCCTGAGAGCAGGGCTCCAAGGGTCTGTCAAAGCCTTCATCATCATCATCATCCCGTGCATCACCCTGCCTCTCACGTGGGGATGAGCTCAACACAAGATGATACATCAGTGCCATTAAAGCCTCATCTCCTTGGATTAATTGGCCTCATGAATTTTGGGAGATTTGTAGAAAACAAATATGACTTCAGCAGAATTAAATCACCTCCTTTGGTAGGACATCAATTATGGAAAATGCCATCCCAGAGATCCCTCAGGGCAAACTTCAGCAAGGGGTCACTACAGATTTTTAGCAGGGATCACTATGGGATGTGGTACTGCTGTACAAACAATTTACTTGGGATAATCTGGCGAGGAGCAATTCTTCAGTGGCATTCATGATCAGAACACAGAACTGAGATGCTGCCCAGGAGGGAGGAGGAATGGGGGAAGACAGAAAGGAGTAAAGAGGAGAAATGCTTCAGAGCTGAGCACAGTTATCTATAATGGAAATAATTAGCACAGGGTTATGATTATCATAGCAAACACATCAGTGGGATCCTTCCACAAAAGCACTCAAGGGCACACAGTGAAATTTAACAGCAAGTTGCAGTGTGGAGAAAAAATGCCAGCAAAGCCTATAGGCCAGGGAAGAACTGCCACAGACTCCAGATATTAAATAACCCTGTGGAAACAGCATGAAGGGCTCTGTGTAGTAAATCCTGGAGCAAAACATATGCAGCAAGAATGAAAAATAGGATCAAGAAACAAAAAACCTGTTTCAGCCCAATTTTTCTGGTCCAAAAGGACAGGCACTTGGGGAAAAGAAAAAAAAAATAAAAGCCAAGTGGTTTTTTTTGCATCCCCTCAAAGCCTTTGCCACATTTCTCCTTGTCTAGGCACCTGCACTCTGCATGCAAAGCAGGAGCAGTGCTTGTGGCAGGGAGATCTGACTTGCATTTCCCACCCCTGTTTGCAGACAGCTGATGATGCACTCTGCAGCCAGGGGGGCTCAGGGCTGGCTGCACCTTTGGCTGCACAGACACACTCTGAAACCACTCCAGTGGTTATAGGAACATTTGTGGGGCTCCAGATAAAGCCTTGCTGGCAGTGGGAGGTCCTGAGCCCCATGGTCTTGGCTCTGCCATGACAAACAGGGAGAGGAACCAGCATCGTGCCTGGGGAATAACACAAAACATCCCCAAGGATACACCTTCCCTCTGCAGGCTGGGCTACAAAGGTGGATGGTGCCAACACAAAATCTGGGAGGTTAATGGGTCACTGTTGGCTCCCAGAGTCAGCTTGTCCCAAACCACACATCCTCTGAGCTCCAAGTGTCCCTGGCCAGGCCTAAGAGCAGCCAGAGCAGAGCATCACCTCCTCTCAGGGCGAGGTGAGTGCATGTCCAACTCCCTTTTCCCAATTTATCCTAATCCCAGCAGTCAGAATTAATTGACTCCATTGAGCAGCCTCCACAAAGGAGGTTTCCTCTTCCATTCACTGTTTTTAAGAGCAATGCAAGTTGCCATTTATTCGATGGGAAAATAAGTTGGTTTCTCTTCTTCTCCTGTCATTAGCGGGCATCACATTAAGAGCACAGCAAATCACTGAGGAGAAGAAGAAACACTTGTGCTAATCAGATTTAAAGAGCTGACAGCACAGTGCCTCAAATCGAGTTAGAGCAGCCAGTTAACGGATGGCACTCACTGCCTGATGGAAATCACCAGCATTCCTCTGGCCACACAGTTTTCTCACCACCCAAGTGCAAATTCCCCTCAACAGCACCACAAACTCCTGCACACATCCACGAGAGTTTGGGTTAAAGAAGAGTTAACACCAAAGTATGAGCTGGCAGCAAACACAGGTCACCCTTGAGTGACAGGAGGGGTCTGCAGTGCTGCTGAGGCCAGAGCTTGTGTCCTGCAAGCACAGCCAAGGAAAGGAGGGTCAAGAGAGCAGGGACTGAAAGCAATTAACAATTAACCCGTGTCTCCCACATGGGTTCAAATTTCCCCACAATTTTAGCACCATGCCCTTCCCAGACCTCAGGAACCTTCCTGGAGATGAGTCTGTGCCCCTCGTGGCTCCTTGTGGCTCCTTGCCATCAGCTGGTGGGAGCAAGCAGAGCATCCCCTCTGATCTCAGCCATCCTCGAGGCTCCCCAGCAGCCCAGCCACGCTCCTGTGCCCTTGGGAAGCAAACGAGGGGGTGGCAAAGGACCACGCTGGGCTGTGACAGACAGCAGCAGCCTCAGCTCTTCACAGCAGCCAAAGACCAGGGAGGGACCAAGGCACTGCTTATCCATCCATGTAACAGCACTTAAAGTGGGGAAAATGCAGATAGAAAAGCAAAGTGGTCTTAAGAGAGCAAGAGCTGGCTGAGCCTTTGCACAAGTCCAGGATGTTTGCAAAGTCCAGCATCAACTTGATGAACTGAGGTCTGTGAAATAAGAAAAAAGCCCCTGCCTCAGGCCTTTGGTATTTCATATACTCCTTGATCATCCATTCCCACCTGTCCCCTTCCCAAAGTTGCTGTGAATCCCAGTTTCTTGCCCAAACCATCCACCCATCTCCCTCCAGTCTCTCTGGGACAGCCCTGCCTGGAGCTGCCCAGTAACATCCTTTAATGCAGCAGGGAAAGCCACAACCAGCCCCTGGCACTGGGGAAACTTAAGTGAAATAAAGTAGGAGCAAGAAACAAGACAGCTTTTAATTGCCAGGGTAATTTCCAAATTTAACAAGGTCTTTCAGGGGCTTGCTGTCATGCATCACTCAGCCTTGAAGTTCAGATGCAACATATGCAGGAGCTCAGGCAGAACCGTGGGCTGGCAGAATTATGGGGAATACTTTACACCTCGCTGGAGGTCAGAGTAAATAACCAGAGTGATCCCTTCCAGCTCCAAAGGCAGCGAGCTCCCCATAGCAACCGAGTCTCTCAGAGCACAGAGCTCCATGAAATTAAACCAGAGCAAGGGTTCCCAAGGAGAAATGCTTTAATCTGGTGCAATTTAACACAATCTGCCCTTCCATGGATATCTGCAGCCTGCAGGTGTAACCCCAGCGCTGATTTAGCGCTCTTGATAGATCAGAGCACAGCAGAGGAAGCACAAAGCCCCACACAACCCACCCTGGCTTGAGACTGCACATAACAAAGGCTAAAAGATGTGGCCAGATGCATCCAGCAGCCTGAAGAGAGGCAGACATGCAGTATGGGACTTGCTTTCCAACAGGAAAGTTACCAGGAATATAAAGCAGCACACAAGTACCCCCAGGCCAGCTACAGGTATTTTGGCTGATGAAGCCCAACCCAGCACTGCTCAGAACTGCCAGACCCTGGAGCACCTTCCAGTGCCTAAAGGGGTTCCAAGAGAGCTGGAGAGGGACTTTGAACCAGAGCTTTGAATGACAGGGCAAGAGGGAATCCCTTCCCAGTGACAGAGGGCAGGGTTAGATGGGATATTGGGAAGAAATTCTTCCCTGGGAGGGTGGTCATTTGTCCAG
Source organism: Notiomystis cincta (assembly GCA_013398075.1). Classification (NCBI taxonomy): domain Eukaryota; kingdom Metazoa; phylum Chordata; class Aves; order Passeriformes; family Notiomystidae; genus Notiomystis; species Notiomystis cincta. The sequence continues at coordinate 44,191 of VZRX01011914.1, forward strand.
TTAATTCTTTTTGTATCCTCCCAGTCACCAGGGGACACGAGATCTGCCCAGTCCAGCTCAGTAATATAATTTCCTTTGTTTCCTTTATCCAGGACCTGCAAGTACATTTTATACATTAACCTGAAACTTTCAGCAGCACAATTAATTCAGCAGGCAAGGCTATTCATAGGGCAGCTCTTACTGAAAGATTTGCAATATGAGCTAATAAAATAAACAACAACATATGGGATTGCAGGGTGGATCAGCAGAATGTAATTGAGTGGGCTGGAAACTGGCCAGGATAGTAAAATTAATTATTCTATTTTCTTTTGATGACCAGAGGTGGTCTGAGCTTTGCATCCCACCAATTCCAGGTACAAGGTAAGGGACAATCTCCACTTATTTTGAGAGCACAGCAAGCCCAGCTGACAAGGGGGAATGGTATCAAACCTGACAAAGGACAGGATTAAATTGGACATTAGGGAGAAATTCTTCCCAGTGAGGGTGGGGAGACCCTGGCACAGGGTGCCCAGAGAAGCTGTGGCTGCCCCAGCCCTGGAAGTCTCCAAGGCCATATTGGAAGAGGCTTGGAGCAACCTGGGATAGTGGAAGCTGTCCCTGCCCATGGTGGGGGAGTGGACGGAGATGAGCTTCAAGGTCCTTTCCAACCCAAACCATTCTGGGATTCTGAGGCTCAGCACAAGCAGAGGGACCCCCCTGAGCACTACTCCACACACAGGCTGAGTTCTGCTCAGCCAGCTGCCCACATGAAGGAAAAAATCTCACCTGGATTCCCATCTTGGCCCAGTCTCTTCCCTCTGACACTCCTGCAAAGCGCAGAGCATCAGTTTAAACCCCATCCCTCCTGGAACATCACAAGCAGAGGACCCAAATCTTCTGTACATACAGCAGCCACTGCAACTGGGTGCAGGTCTCAGCTGGGCTTTCTGGAAAGCAGAGAATGGAAACTACAACTGCTGGTTCAGGTGCTGGCACTGCCATTTTTGCCAGTTCTTTCAGACTCAGGCTCCTGGAGGAACCTCTGCAGTTCAGCACAGCCCAACCACTGGCCCCAGCCCCAGGAGCTGCACCAGCTCCTCCTGAGCCACCCTACTAAAGCCTCCATCAAAGCACCCCAGAAGGTCTTACAGAATCTCCTGGGCTTAGGCCCAGGCTCACCCAAAAAATTCCTTGGGTAATCAGGGCTCCATCTCTTCATGCCAAAACAAGTCCTAGAAAAGCCAGTGTCAAAGCTGCTGCCTGCTCTGCCCACAAGAGACCCAGGCCCTCCCAAGCCAGCTTCTGTCTCCCATCTGGCCTTCATTAAGGGGCAGCTGGTGCCTGATTTGGCTTCTGCAGCCCCACAGCTGCACCTGACCTCGCCTGGGAGCTGGGGTTGTTTAGTCCTCAGAGAGCCTTCTCCTTCCAACCTCCCACCGTGAGCCCCACCTTCCCTGCCCCAGAGCAATGCTGGGCCATGCTACAGCACATTTCCCCCAGACCTTTCCCCTTTCCTCCAGCACCCTGCACAGCTTCCCAGAGCTCCATCCCGACCCCAAATACTCCCCACTTCTGCCAGCCCTCCTCTGATCAGCCACAATAATTGCATCAGATTGTCCTGTGAGGAGGGAGGGGGAAGCAAACCACCCAAACTGCATCTCAGGAGACCAAAATGCCCAGAAACAGCTCTTTCTGTGGGAAATAAACAGCTGGGAAGAGCAGTGAGGTCATGATGAAACACAGAGCCAGGGAAAGCAAAGCTCTCCTTGACTTCTTCTGCCTCTAGAGAGCATTGTTGCATTTTCTTCCCAGCAAGAGACAGGAACAGAGGCATCTCCAAGCAGAGGACTTGAAACTGCTGCAGTGGTACATGGCAGTCTCACATTAACCCCCTGATCATCTCTGCTGGGAGCTGTGTCGATGAACAAAGCCTTGCAGAGGAGGGCACTGGAGTTTTAGATCCAGCTCGCCTTCCATCAGATGCTCTTTGCTGGCTCAGAGCGGAACTTCTGAGGAAGGGGCAACTGTTCTTTCTCAAAGATGTGGAACAGCTCCTCAGCACCCCAGGGTGTGGGCAGAGAACCCTGGGGAAGCCTCTGAAGTGGCTGGCAGAAGGAGGAGGAGGGGAGAGCCCTGTCATGCACATGCAGTGCTCACCAGGGCTCTGTGTGGACACAGCCCTTGCTCAGCGCCAGGAAACAGCCCCGGGTGAGAGTGATGATGAGTCCAGTGCTGTTGCTCACCCTCTGCTCATGTCCCAAAGCCTGGCTGCCCCTGCCCTGCCCTGCCCCTGCCCTGCCTGCAGCACCAAGCCTCCTGCACCTTCTCCACGGGACACAGCAGCCACATCTCCTTCCCACTTGCTCTTCCCCATCCGCCCATTCCTCATCCTTCCACTGCCCGCTCCCTGCTAAGCCGAATTCATTATCCAAAATCAATTAAAATATATTTTTGAAGGAGCATCATTGCTGTTATGGAGAGAGAGAGGTTATTACGGGTCCAATTTGCTGTGGATGGAACAATTACTTTCTCCCACACAGTGTGAGTCAGGCTGCAGGTCCCAAGGCTCGGACTGCGGAGGCACAGAGGTGTCTGGTGGGAGCTGAAGGGTGATCTGGTTAAGCTGATGGGCTGATAAGAGGGCAGCAGAAATTTGTGGAAACACTCTGTAATGAGCTGAATTCGCTGCTCTGGCAGAGCACTTCTTCCAGCGTTATCTCCTTCACACCAGGAGCGGGTCACAGCTTCCCCTGCAGGGCAGGAGAGAGGGAGGGGTGGAGCAGCACTGGGACAGGATGGAACCAGAGGGGCAAGGGCAAGGGGAGGCAAGGGAAGGGTAAAGCAAAAACACTCTTTTGTACGAGCTCAGCTTCTGCAAAGGCATTTAGAACAATCCATTTGCAGACCCAGCATATCTCGGGGGAGGACAGGAGCTTCAGCTTCTCCAGGTCACGGCCACCTGGACCCATCAGAGAGGAGCAGAGCTGACCCAGGTTTTGCACTCACAGCTGGCTCCCTGTGAGCTGAGGGCTGAGCACAACCTGCTTGACTCTGCACTTAGAGCAGAGTTCAGGAAACCTGCAGCAGCTCTGCTGGATGGGAAATGTCTGTGCTGAGCTTCAAAGCTGCTCTCCAAACTGTCCCCCCCGAATGCTGCATCCCAGTTGCTTTCCCAATGTGGCTCACACAGGGCAAGCCCCACTCTCATTCAGCTGTTGCAACTTCAGGGCAGAAGTTTGGGGTCATCTCTCCCTCAGCCTCTGTCCCTGCAGGAGAAAGGAACTGGGATCCTTTGGGCATAGTGTGCTGGCTCAAAGAGCATCTCCCTTGGCTCCAGGTAAGGGGCTGAGCCCAACCTCACACCATTTCTATAGCACTGGGAGCAACTCCTTCCCCTGAAAGGGATAAACATCCTCCAAAAACCCTGTGGGGCTCCAGGGGTGGAAATTTCTCAGAGCACATCTGAGCGACTCCTCTGCTGCAGTTAAATTTCAGAGAGCATCTTCCCAGCCCCTGGAGAGGAGTGACCTGCAGCGAGCAGGTAATGAAAATCGACTCTCCAGAACCTCTGGATACTTGAAAAATACTCAGCTCAAACTGGGAGCTGCTGTCTCTGCACACAGCCATCCAGCAGGACACGGAGCTCACACAGAGCTCAGAGGTGTCACAGGCAGCTCCCAAGTGCCTCTCCCTGCTCTTTCCCCTGCACTCTGAGTGGATTCCTGTCCTGGCTGAGATCTCAATCACTGTGCAAACCCCAATTCCCAGCAGGGAAGCCACTGTCCTCCTGCCACCGTGCAGGCACACCCCTCCCAGAACGATTAAAGTTTGGTTCAAGGGCTCTGGCCACTGAAAAAAGGGATTGTTCTGGGGGTTTTGCTACTGGATTTCCTTTCTTCTGGGGTTTTATTCACTCCCCCCCAGACCCTCACTGTCTACTCCACCCCACTGCTGACACAGGTGATTCCTGGTCCCAAAGATGTGGGTCCTGTCATCAGCTTCCCCTTCCACTAATGCAGGACTCACTCACGAGCACTCTGGTCACTGCATCACTGCACTCTTCCCCAGCACAATCCTATTATAATGTGGTAAAGGAGTAAACACTTTTTTTTTCCCTTTCTCAGCTGCACATTTTTTTTCCATTGAAAAAGCCCCATTTTTGGCCTGATACTGCAAATTGACAATGCCTTCAAAGGAATGGGGCTGGGTGCTGGGGCAGGAGGGGTTTGGGACATGGCTGCTCATGCTCCAAATGTTTTCAGTTTTCTAATCCACAAAGTGGATTAAGGACCTTGGCATCCTCCAAGGTGAGAGGAGGGTCCCCAGGGTGTGCTGCCCTCAGAGGGTGCCAGGATGGGGGAGAGCAAACAGCTCTGCCCAGGAGTTGGCCAGACCCACAGGAGGAACACAAGCCATCAGCTGGGCAGGAGATAGGACATGAGGTACCACTTGGAGATGGCAGAGTGAATCTCAAGGTGGAGTGTGTGCTTTCCCCAGGCCACAGGAAACTGTGCCATTGAGCACAGTGGAGGTGGCAGGGTACCAGGGGTGTCACCTCTCCTTCTCCTGGGGGCTCTGGAGCTGGGAGCTGTCAATCCATCCAGACAATGAGCATCCAGGAGCCTGCATGTCCCTCTGATGGGCTGGCAGCACCGTGTGCCCAGGACACCTGTAAGACTTTCCTGGGGCTTTCCTCTCCTGCTCACTCTGGGCACTGCACACCCTGTCCATGCCCCTGCTCCAGGCAGATCCCAGCAGGCAGCAAAGGGCTCTGATGTGAACAAAACCATCCAGCCTCTCCCCAGCAGAGCTGGAAACACAAGCAAGACCTTCCAATACCCTCCAGGAATGACATCAGGGCATTCCTATGCTTTTCCATGCTGCCTCAAGAGCGGGGCTGTGGGACATGAAGGGACAGGGGTCTTGCACAAGCCAGCCCAGCCACAAGGCTCACCCGCTCCTGAAGGCATTAACTATTCCTTGCTCTGCCCTCAGAATGAAAGGCATTGCCTCAGCAGCACTGGAAAGGCTCTGGAAAACCAATAAACTTGTCAGAAGGAGACAGGCTCTGAGTCAGAGACCTCTCAGGAGGGAGGCAGGGGCATGGACAATGCCAGCAGTGAAAGAGACATCCTGCAGCCAAGGTCTGGGATGGCAGAGGGCTGACAACAGCAGAGCAACCCCCAGACCCAAATCCGTGGAGAATTGAAAACCACCAATTCCCAAAATCCATGCTCACAGTGGACAATTATGCAAAGACACGTCACCCTGCAGAAAAGCTCCCAAAAAATCACCCTAGCTGGGGGGAGCCCATCACCTCAGCCTCTGCCCACAGCAGCCCCAGACCAAACACACCCACTGAAGCTGTGTCTGTGCAGCAACCAGAGCCCAGGTGATGCAGGGAAGGGGGGTTTGTATGCTTTATGAATAAAGGAAGCCAGAAAATCAGCCTGGACTAAAACCACCTGGCCATGCACTAGAAAAAGGTTATTTTCAGCCAGAAACTGGAAGACATTTCCCTTGTTAAAGTGCTCTCTGGTCAGTATTCAAAGCCCCGTGGCCCCTGCGGGGAGAACAGAAGTCGGAGAGCAAAGCCTTTGTCCTGTGGCTCCTTTGGAAGCTGGGCTCAGCAGGACAGCCTTCCCCAGCACTCACAAAATTTTGGCAAGAGCTCGGTTTTCACACCCACTCAAGCAAAAGTGTATTTTCTAGCAAAGGAAAGTATGTCAGGGCATTGATTTCTTGGGCAACTGCACCGCAGAATGGATGGAGCTAAACTCAGTGATGCATTAGGCTGCTGGCAGCAAACCAAACACCTAGTAAAAATGCTTTAAAACCAAATTTTTTTGTTGGTCTTTTGTTTTTGTTTTTTTTTTCTGGTGTGTTTGGAGAACAGCCTGCCTGCTCTTAGGCCTTCCCTTCTGTTCTTGGCTTCCCCATCCAAATAAGAGGGTGGTGTCACTCAGGCTCCCTCAGCATCAGTTCATGGGGGGATGCTTCCATTGAAAATTATGCAAACAGGAGAGAAAAAAAACCAAACTACATGAACAGTTGGGAAAATGGTATTCACAACCAGTGAGAAGGAAGAAATGATCCCCAGAGGTACAGCCTGGCTTGCCCAACATCCAGAGGAAGGAAGATATCAGCATCCCATCACTGCAGAGCCCGAGGGAGCCTGAGCTGCAGGAATGGGCAGATGCACCAGGATGTGTCCTTCACCTCCTCCTCCTCCTCCTCCTCCTCCTCCTCCTCCTGGCCACGGACCTCCATAGCCGGCATGGGGTCCCACCATGCTCGTTCACGGGCTGATGATCACAAGCCCTTGTGCCCCTGTGCCCAGAGCTCCGCACGGGAGCCTGGCAGCCGAAAGCGCTGCAGAAGGCGGCAGACGGCTGCTGACACCTTTGTCCACAAGGATTTCCGAGCAGGCTCTCAGCAGCAGCTCTGTGAATATCCAAAGAGGATAACGTCAGCCCCGGCTCTGGGAAGCAGCAGAGGATCAATAGAGAGGCAGCGCATTTAATCACCTGCCTTAATAGCTTTGCATCTGACAGAGGCAGGGCACGAAAAGAGCATCCCGAGCGGCGGCAGCGGCTGGGAGCAGCGAAGAGCGGCTCCCCCTCTCAGGGAGGAAAGATTTCTGCTAACGACAGCAGCCCCCCCTTGCACAGGGACAGCGAGGGCTGAACAACACCCTGGCCTTCATTTCACACAGGATTTAATTGGCCGTGCAGGGCTTTGCCGCGACTCCGGGGGAGGGTGATGCTTGGCTGCACTCCGAGCAGGAGCACCAGGCACAGCAAATGTCTGAAGCCTCCCCCAAATTCTTCCCTCTCGTGTTTTCTGTAGCTCACGATGTCCTGGGATTTCAGATGCCTTGATGGTGATCCTGGTGAGTTTTTCCTTCTGGTCTCCAAGCCTTTGGCCAGATGGACACAGGAGCAAGGATTGGCACTGCTTCTCCATCCATCCCACTTCGGTTTGGAGATGCTGAAAAACAGGAAGGATTTGGCTGGAGAGATTTGGCCACCACGGGCTCCATCTGCAGCCAGAGGCACCCAACGTGCACCCACACACCCAAGGAAGGCGTGGGCAGGTCCCCTGCAGCCCCCACCCTCAGCTATCCTGCTCTATAAACGCAGCCCAACCACAGCCCACGGACTGACTGAGTTCAGGGAAGGTTTAGATTGGATAGCAGGGAAAATTTCTTCACTGAAAGGGTTTTCCAGGACTGGAATGGGCTGCCCAGGGCTGTAGTGAAGTCACCATCCCTGGAGGGATTTAAAAGATGTGTAGATGTGGCACTTGGGGACAGGGTTTGGGCTGGCCTTGTCAGTGCTGCGGTGATGGCTGTACTGAAAAATCTTAGAGGGTTTCTCCAGCCTCAGAATTCTGTGATTCTGTCACAGGATTTGCCCAACTCCAAACTGTATCCCCCAAACATCTCAGCCACCCTCCAACCTCACAGTTAGATGATGGCTGGATGGTCCATGCACCTTGCCCATCACTGCCCACCTCCAGCTTCTGACCCTCCCCAGCTCCTCTCCCAAAATCACAGCACAGCACAGCACCCCTGGCTTGCCCACACACACAGAGGAAACCACTTTGCTGGAAGGATAAAAGGAAGGTTCTTTAGGCATCACTGGAGAACCTGCCCAACAGGGAGCACTGGTACAGATGTTTTAAAGCAGTTGTAATTTCTTTTGAGTATTTCTCCAAGCATACCTGGATAAATTATTCACAAAGAATAAGAGATTAACCCATCTGGAAAAAAAAATAAAAGAGGAGAACAGGCCATTGGGATCAGGCCAGCAGCTTTTCTATGTAATGCTACTGCCACGTGCAATATTCCTGCTTCCTCTGTGAAAGAATATAGCAATTATTTATGCTGGCTTAATGGAAAGGGGCTTTGTCACATGAAATTACACACGAGCAGGTCGTGAAGCAGAGAATAATAAACAGTGAATAATGCTGTACCCCTGGATAAATAGGGCAGTAGGAAGGGGGGAACCCACCCACCATGACAGTAATAAGGAAATCATCATCCTCACAGAACCAACCCAGCCAATTTTTACTCCATTTCCATGTTAGCACTAAGAACATTTAAATTCTGTTGCCATTTTTAGAGAGGAAAACATATTTCAGTAATGTTTGTTGGAAATATCATTAGGATAACAGTCACCCCCGCAATGTTTTATTGCAGGCAGTTACTTCCATGCTGCCATTCGCAGAGATTACTCCCCAAATTACTTCTAAACATCCAAATTGCAAAGGGAAGGAGTTAGTCTAGCACTGGGATTGATTGCTGTAGTTTCTCTTGCAAGACTAATAAGAATATATCTATCTCTACTGCAGTGTTTTGCTTAAAGTGGTTGTGGAGCATTTGGTGAAGGGGGAGAAATGCTTCTCTGAGGCAGCAGAGCTGCCTGCAAAGCTGTGACCCATCACCCTCTCCAGTGGAGCCAAGCACATCACAGCAAATCAGAAGGACAACCCACTAATCTGCTCTTAAAAACCTATTTCCCGGGCATAACTATGCTTGGAAGGTGGGAAAAATTCCTGAAAAACAGAATTTACTGAAGGCAGTGAAGAGTGCATCTCACAGCAGTGTTAGAAAACAAACACCTGGGATTAAGGCTTCTTTAATCAACATTTACTGCAGGTTTAATAACGTGTATTAAAAGCAGGCAGGCAAATGGTGTTTGGGAAACGACAGGAAAATAAAGTAGATAAATGCACTAATTGCAGCTTATCTGACAGCTCTGTGTTCTCCTCCACAGCTGAGACTCCAGATTGAGTATTTATGCATTAGGCAGGATTGATTCTCTGGGATCAAGCAAGACTCAGGGTGGGGTGACAGCAGCTGATGGATGGGCATGGTGTCTCACCAAATCCTGGCAGATTGCTCTGTCCAGGTACTGCAGAGTGGAAAAGGAGGAATTTTGCAGCTGACAGCAGCTGTTTACAGCAGGGGACACTTGATCTGCCTGGTTTTACAACACATTTGAGCAGGGCTGCTTTGCACTCTGAAGCAGCAAGAGGTTTTATGTGTATTCCCGTGTTCAGGTGGGCTCCATCCTTCTGGGAGGCTCCCACCCAAACAATCTGTACACAAAAAAGAGGCCCCTGGAAATCTGTCACGTGTCATGAAGAAGAGATCAAAATGGAGAATCTCCACAGGGCTGATGGGTCCAGCCCCATGGAGGTCAGGAGGCTCAGCTGTCCCTTGTGAGGGCAAGTGGCAAAGTCCATCCAGCTCATCCCAGGAGTGACCATGGCCCCAGGCTCTGGGGACACACACCCTGAGGTTTTAACCATCCAGAGTCACACCCTCACTCATCCAGAGCTCCCCTTGTCAAGGGTCCAGGATCACATGCCTGCAGCTCAGGGTTTTTTTTTTTCCATGGCTCCATCAATTCCAAAGTTATTGAGCCAGGAGAGGTCTGACCAAAGCCTGTGTCCCTGCATGCAGCAGCCATCATGAAATTTGGCTTTCCTGCCCAGTTCCCCACTGAGCAGCACATCTGAAGGGGCTTGCTAAAATCCTCCTTCCATTTAGTGCTTATGCAAAGAAACAGCCAAATCTGGGGTGGCCTCAACTGGTTTTGCAACTTGAAGGGAAGGCCTTGGGGGGGCTTTTCCTGAGGCAAATCCCAGGCAGATAGCATCTCCCTCGACCACAGAAACCAGCTCCCTGTTGTTCTGTGCAACCACAGCATCTGCAGCCCCTTGTGCACAGTCATCAATCACGGCAGACGTGGTGGCAGGGCCCTGGCAGGCACCAGGGTGTCAGAGTTCCCCAGCTCACGAATTTCCGCACAGGGCAGGGTTTAACGAGGGGAAAAGCATCCACTGCAGTCACCAGCAGCAGCCAAAGCGCTGACCCAGCAATTCAAAGAGAGGCTTTTTTGTTGGTTTTCTTTCTTTCTTTCTTTCTTTCTTTCTTTCTTTCTTTCTTTCTTTCTTTGGGAAGGAAAAGTGTGCAGAAAGGATTGTTCCCAAAGCTCATCGCTGACAAGGTTTTCATGGCTGCTTCCATAGGTGCTGATAGAAAGGAGAGAGAAACACAGGACTGAAATTAATTTGCTCCTCTGAGCTTTGGGCTGTGCTTGACAGTGGATTCCTTCCCCCTGAGAGACACACTCAGAGGTTAATTCTCCCCCTCTGCTCCTCACAGAGTGCAGCTGTTACAAACACTCCTTCCTGAGCTACCTAAACCCAGGAGAAACCTCAGAATAAGCCAGCCTTTCCTCTGTGAGTGGTTTCTCCTACAACTTGTGCCAACATTTCCAAAAGAAATCCTTCCAGCCAGCTCCAGAGCCAGCTTTGGAGGGAACAGCATCCTTCTTCACTCCTGCTTTCCTTCCTCAGCCTGGAGCACAGTTCCACCCACTCCCCTGGGAACAGCAGCCAGATGCCCACAGCAGGCTGAGCACATTGGGTACACTGGGCACTGCCAAGGCACTGAGCACATCAGCCCCAGCTTTTTGCTATCTCCACTCTCTGAATAAACAAAGAGAATTGTTGTGCTCCCCACTGACTCTCTTCTCCTAAAGCCACAGGGACACCATGCTGGGGGCTGCAGATCCCAGAGGGGCAGTGGGATGTGTCCCATGGCAGAGCTGGCCAAGGCCAGAGACTGACCAGAGGCCAAACATCTCCTCCAGAGCTGGCACAGCTGCTTTGGTTGGTCCTCACTGAACTGGAGCACGGAGCATTTCAGCTCTGCCAGCCCCATCTTGCTGCTTCCACCAAGCCATGGAGGGGAGACCAGGCCCTGCTGGCCTGAGGTTCAGCCCCTGCCCTGGGAAACTGCCCCTCATTTTTAGGATTGCTAATTTCACAGTGTGTGCAAAGCAGTCTGCAATGGAACTAATCACAGTCCTGTGTCCATTCGTGCCTGAAGTGCTGCAGAGGCAAAGATGATCCTAACAGAGCAGCCCTGAAGCCTTCCTGCCCTCCCAAGGATTCTCCATGCCCCTGCAGAATGAGGATTTTTCTGGTTTTCCAGCAAATAGACCTCCTCCTTGGTGAACCTGCTGTCACAGCCATGCTGGAGCAAGCAGGGGATGGGGCCATGGGGATGCAGGGATGGTACCCACGTGCTCCAGGACTAATGGGCTGAGTGTGTGGCACACATGGATCAAGGCTTCCCAGGAATGCACCAGGCTCTTCCTAAAATCCTTGCAGGCACCTGAGATGCACTGGTACCCCTCCCTTTACATGGTCTGTCCTAGGCAGTGAGTTCACCAGGCAGTTTCTGAAGGGGGTTGCACCCTGCTCTGGTGCACAGGGGATTTGAAGCCCTTATGGCAGCCCAGCCTCTCTGGCTGGTGTATCCAGCCCACACTCATGGTTTGCATAACAGCAAAGCTCAGACCTTGCATGGCTTTGCAGGAATCTCCCCTTCTCAGCCACCACACTTCCCAAATGCCAGCACCCAGCCCTGCTCCACATCCCTGCCCGGTCCCCAAAACCAGTTTCCTCTGCTCAGCTTCCCGGGCTCTCCAGCCGGGTTCCTGGTGAGAAGAGGAGAAACCCGTTCTCCCAGGCTGTGATTTTCAACCCAGAATGATTTTCATTAGCTGTGTCCCCAAGGCACGGAGGGGGACAGGCCACACAGGCGCTGAGCAGCCCGGAGCTTGTTGGAGGCAGAAGAAAACGAGGCTGAGCTTTGCTTGCAAAGTTAATTTGAACCAACCGGCAGCTGGCGGAGCAGCCAGGGGAGCCTGTCCCACAGCAAGAGCCAGCATTTTCCAGGGATACCACAGAGCTGGGATGCTAGCAGGGAGGGGACAGCAAAGGGCTTAGTCAAAATGTTTGGGCACAATTATTTCAAGAGCGCTGCAGGCACATGGAGATGGGCTCTGGCACATGAAGATGGGCTCAGGCACACGAGCTGGGGACGTGCCCTCACTCCCATCTGCAGCTCAGCTCCAGGCAGGAACGTGGGCAGGGCTGGGGAACACCAGGAGAGCCCCAGGGGTGGTTTGTGGAAAGCTTGACCCCTCCTGCAGGCAGCAGAACGTGGCACCCGACATGGGATACTGCAGTTGTACCCCGTGTGCATCCTCCCTCCAGCCTCTGCTGCTCTCATTTTATGCCCAATTTATGGAGTTTTATTATTTTGTGTAATACAATGGATGCAATAAAGATGCAATAACTCCAGATGGAACTTGCACTCAGGAAAAAATTGTATTCAGGACTGGTGAGACACCAGGAGTGGATAGACATGGAGCATGGAGCTGAAGAACCAAGTGAGGCATGAGGTGGTCAGACTCATGTCCAGGCAGGGCTGTGGCAGGCTGGGCTCTGTCAGACAGGGCAGATGTGAGCAGCAGCTGAAGAATCCTCCCTTAAGCTGGGTTAAACAGGCAGGAGAAGATCCCCAGAGCAACACACACAGGGCTGGGAAATAAGAGCAGGTCCCTGGGACAGAGTATCAAAGTGGGTTTGATATCATCGCCAGCACAGGAGACAGATGGAGGGTTTGGATCTGCCAGGGCAGAGCCAAGCAAAGATGCTGAGCATCCAGGCAAGGGGAGGGATGCCTGGGGATGTATCTGGCAGGATCCACACAGTAAAATGCATCTTTCCAGCATCCCCCTGCCTTCTTCAGCTCTGTTTCCCTGGCTCTCCTCTTTGGGCAGGAATCCATTCTCACCCCAGGCAGGTAAAACACCTGGCACAATGCTCACTGCACATGGGGAAGGCTCCATTACAGGGCAAGGGAAAGCAGAGCATCCCATCAGCCCCCCCCGCTTGCAACACCACCAGGACACAGCCCAAATTACCTGGTTCATTCCAGCTTTTCCCCACAGGCAGTTCCAGCATGCCAAGGAAATCCCAGAGGCTGCTGCAACTGGCTCAAAACCACCGGCCCTGTCAGCTGGTTTGAATTTTCCTTGTGTTTGCAAAGGCAAAAAAAAAAAGGATTAAATGGCCTTTTAATCCTTATTCAGCATGGCTCTGAAGGCTTTTCCAGCTAAACTAAAATGTATCAGCGATGCCTTGCTGTTTGCATTAATAGCCCAAGGGGACTTAAAGCTGGCTCAGACTGTGTGTCAAATGCCCCAGAGAGCTCAGCAAGGGCAGCCAGGCTCTGTGCACAGCCAGGAGCTCCCACAGCCCTTCCCTGCTTTATCCCCATGCCACAGACACTGTGCCCAGCTGCTGAGCCTGTGCCACCCACCCAGCACCACTCCTGGCCCAGGGATGCTGCCCACAGTGATGATGGAGCTGGAGAGGGGTTTTGATGGGGACACAGAGTGACAGGATGAGGGCTTATGGCATCAAACTGGCACAGGGCAGGGTTAGGTTAGATATCAGAGAGAAATTCTTCCCTGTGAGGGTGGTGAGGCCCTGGCACAGGTTGCCCAGAGAAGCTGTGGCTGCCCCATCCCTGGAAGTGTCCAAGGCCAGGTTGGAGAGAGCTCTGAGCAACCTGGGATAGTGGAAGGTGTCCCTGCCCATGGCAGGGGTGTGGAACAGGAGGAGCTTTAAGGTCCCTTCCAACCCAAAGCATTCTGTGAGTCTCTGATAAGGCTCCAGGTACCAGGAGTGCTCCCAGCTCCTCCTGCATGGTCCTGCCTTCCCTCAGGAGCATGGGATGGGTACTTGGCAAAGGGCAAAGGGTCTCAAAATGTGCCTGGAGCACAGGACCAGCTGGAGGCTGCAGTGGATGGATCAGCCCCATCTGCAGCACGAGGAGGGGGCACGAAATCCCACAGCAGCACAGCCCATCATCCCTTCATACCCCATCACTCAGTGCTGTCAGAAACAGGACACAGCATCCTGGTGCCAATTTACTGCCAAGGAAGGTTTAATGCATTTGAGCAAAGCACAGCATGATCAGAGCTCCTCTTGGCTTCTCTCCTGACCCAGCCTCACGGAGGGACCTGTGGCTGGCAGGGACATGCACATCCTCCTAAACTGCAGCAGGTCAACAGCACTCACCAAACTCAGATTATTCAGCATCTTTATGCCAGCTGGTCTCTGTCTCTCCCCTTTTCCTCTCAGGGTTTGTCAGGTTTAATTAAAATTCCTGTACTCTGGCTGGCTCTTTCACTCAGGCTATTATCTGCAGCGTGCTCTGCTGCCTGCCTCGAGCTCCTGTCATTAGGGATCCACCTCTTGGTGAATGGAGCTGTGTTCAGGAGGCACTACGTGGCCAGTGTTTGAGTCTGAGTAGTTCTATTGACCCATCCCCTTGACAAGACAGCTGCCCCAAGGACCTTGGTGTTCCTGCTACACATCCATTTCCAGCGAAATGATGATTTGGCTCCCTGCAGGAAATTACAGCCAGGGAAGAGGAGGAGGTGGAGGTGAGCCTGCCCTGCCCCAGCAGTTGCTGCTGTCAGGTTGCAGGTCACACTGCCAGCACACTGTGGGGACCCACATGTGCCCACCCTGGGCACACCAAGAGCGTGGGGCTGCGTTTCAACCATCCTGAAGCCAACAAACACCTGCAGAGCTTCTCTCTTCTTCCCTCCCTGGGAAATCAGGTCTCACATGGAGGTGAGATTTGACTCTGCCTTCTCTGGTCTCCCCCATCAAATCTCACTGAGTTCCTCATGGAAGGAGGACTGGGAATGCTCTGCAGGAGATGACAGATGAGCCCTCTAGAAGAGAGGGGAATGGAGAAAAAGAGCCACAAACAACTTTCAGAGGAACAACCTCGGGAAGAAAAAGCAAACAGAGGTTGAGTCAGCTCCTATGGCCATGGGCAGCTGATCCTCCTGGGTCTGTGAGGCAGCACAGCGCTGTCATGGGGCTGGGGACAGGCACAAAGTCACCCAGCCTTGCTGGAGGTGTTCAGCAGCTCCTGGAGGTGTTCTTGAGCACACCCAAAGGGAGCCTTTCCCACAGATCTCAGCTCAGCCCCACATGATTTTTTCCTGAGTGTTTTTAGCTCAGCCACTGAACGAGGAAACCTGCTCTTTGTTCAACTCTGCTCTGCTGATGAAGAGTTTGAAAAAACCTCTCAAATGCAGACTCCATCCCTGAGGGGATCTGTGTTGGGCTGGCAAAGGCAGGGAGAGATGGACCCAGCAGCAAAGCAGCAAAGGTGCAGTGGCAAAAGAAGAACACCAAAGCAGAGCAGCCCTGGAGATGCAGTGCAAACCCATGAGACTGTCACAGCCATGGGCTCCAAAGGGCTGGTCCCACGTCCCCAGGACACCCAGCCCTCTCCTGCTGTGGGCAATGGACCAGCACAAACAGAATCCTCAGGCCAAGCACTCTGGACATGAAGCATTTTTTGTGCCCCAGCTGAAGCTCGAGCCCAAGATTCAGATATGCTCCAGATATGAAGCAATGAAGAAACACAAGAGATTTCCTCCTCTTCCTCCTCCACCTCACCATTGTCCTCAGAGGAATGCATGTTCCAGCAGGCCCCTTTGGACCCCAGCCCCACCACAGCCCCCTCCCCTGCCTCTCCACACACTCTCTACCCCCAGCAGTAGCTGTTTGCCCCTTTTGGCCACTGACTGCTGGTTCCCACCCCGTGCCTTCCCTTCCATTTCGAGATGCTGTCAGTTGAGAATCAGAGCTCAGAGGTTTATTATTTCTACTGCAATCCCAAGCCAAAATTCGAGGCAGGGTGTTCAGCCTTTCCCTCAGCCCTCACCGCTGAAGAACGGCAGCTGAGTCAGCGCCCGGCGCTCCCCCTCGCGCCTTCCCCACGGACACATGGCAAACCCTTCACTCTCCCAGCAGCTCCCAGATATTTTTACTGCCTGTTGCTTTTTTGCCTCTGTTTATTTTTCAAGCTGAAATAAGCAGAGTGATGGGAAAAAGAAATCTCCTGCTGAGCGTTGCATCAGAGACCAGATTCCCATAAGGATTCATTTCAGTGGAAACAGCAAGGCCGTCGGTTTTTTGGCAGGGTGAACACAGCAAGGGCTGAGCCCTGCATCCCCCAGCACAGCAAAGCAGAGCTGGCTTTCTGTGCTCAGCACCTGTGGGCCCTCCTTTGGCCCTTTTAGTAGAGAAAAGACACCATCAGAAGACCTGGCTGGTTTAGATAATAACTGAAGATGTTTCAAGCAAAGAGCCAAAAAAGCTCCATCCAAACTGTTTGGGGCTCATTTGAGTCATTTGGCGCTGCTCAACCAGGGCATCCCGGGGAAGTGGGTGATTCCAGGCAGGTGGAAATGTCCAGAGGAGCACATCAGTGCCTGCCCACACTGTGCTGCCCTTCCCTGTCCAGAGATGGAGCAGACCCACAGCATCCCTGCAGGCCAGCACTGTGGGGACGTTACACGGATTTGGGAACATTAAGGGGATTTCCCATTCAGTGCTTTTACTGACTTCTGGGGTGGCATCACGTGATCCAAAGTCAAGTTCTTCAAAATTGGGATTGCATCACCAATTTGTGTCTCCCAGCAACTGTGCTCTATGCTGCAAAGCAAACTGCCCAGAGCCCAGAAATTATTTTTAACCCCATGCAGGCCATGGCCACAGAATGAATTAACAGGAAAAACAAACACCTGACATCACTTTTGTCATGCCATAAATTAAACTCAGTGAAAACGAAGCAAAAGTGAAGAAATCCCAGCTGGGAGGATTTGGGGAACAAAGAAAGAGCACAGCTAGGCAGTGGTGAGGTTCTCTTACTATTACCATCCTTAAATCTTACAGAAATCAATAAAATCTTCCTGAACAGAACCTTTCCCCATAAGAAAACAGAAAGGATCACAGCAAGGGATGTAAGTGTGCCTCTTCTGTGGCCACATTAAAACCATCCTTCATCTGGATGGCTCATCTGGGAAGGGCAGCTCTTGTGAGAGCTGCAGAGAGGTCAGGGCACAGCCCAGGGGCTCGGGGGCTGCAGGATGTCAGAGCACGGGGATGCACATGGGCACCAGCAGGAGGAACTCAGAATGAGCTGCTTTAGGAATAAGCTCCTCACGTGTCAGCATAAAACTCCCCTTGACCCACACCTGCCAGAGGAGAACAAGGAGCTGCTTTCATCCTCCTGCAGGAGCAGAGAGGAGGCTGGAGCCCAGCATCAATAAATTAATGGAAGGCCTTTGCTTTCGAGCAGAGGCACTGCAGAGCTCAGCGGGCACATCACAGCTTTCTGCTCCTGCCTAAATGAATATTCAGCTGGCAGGGAAACGGCAGCTACAGGCTCTGCCAACACCTTTCTGGGACACACCAGAAGCTCTGCCCCAATTCTTTCATGTCCCCTGTGCAACAAGCTGGTCCAGAGCTGTCCTGCAGCATGTTTTAGGAGCAACCTCCTCTGCCCACCAAGGGGACCAGACCCCAGAGTCCAGCTAGCTGCTGGCATTCCTTCATGTCATCCATGCCACTGCAGCTGACAGCTCAGACTCTGGGGCAGAATTCATTCTCCCAGCCCCACTCTGCTCCAAGGTGAAGGCTCTACCCCTGCTCACTCCCCTGGAGCAGTCTCCCATTCCCAGTCCCTATTTAGTGGCCTGTTAAGGCCTATTTAGCCTTTGGGGTAGCTGCACTCCTGCAGCTGCAAGAAGCAGCTGAGTGCTCTGTTCCTGGAGCCAGGGATGTTTACTGGCACTTGAAATCCCATGCCTTTGCTGGCCCACCCCACCCTGGGCAGTGCTGGCAGGGGTGCAGCTCAGTGCTGCCAGCAGCCCGTGACAGCCCCGTGTGCCCCTGCCTGCCCACCCAGCACTGCCAGGGACACATGGACAGCCCTCGAGCCACCTCCCCAACAAGAACCTGGGGAAATACTTTGCCCTGCCCATCCAGTGGCCTCCTCCCTGCTCACAGGTGAGGAGTTTTCCATTTGTGCCAGTCAGTAGGAGCTCGACTGAGATGCAGCAGCCTGATTGTCTAGTGATGGTGAGAAGAGGAGCAAAGAAAGCTGCCTCTAACCCAAAAGCTTACAATTAACAAATAAAATGAGGCACTAACAGGAGGATACAGCCCTGGCAGCTGGCAGGGACATGGGTGGGATCAAGGGGAGGCAGAGGGTGGCTGTGGGCAGGAGGGCAGCCCAGAGGGGTGAGGTAGGAGAGGCAGGAAAGGTGCCCAAAGCACCATCCCAGTGGATGCAAGCTGACCCACAATGAGTTTGTTGAGGCCAAAAAAGGATATTGCAACAAGTGGAGGGGGATGTGATGAAAGAGAAGGTGAGAGTTTTAACTTTAGGAAAGGCTTAGCAAGGTTATGCAAGCTGTTGAGGTGCCCAGGATATGAAGACATGGGAGGAGGCAGGAGATGAAGACAGCACTCAGATTCTGGCAGCAAAGCTGCATCCTGATATTGCTGAGCTCAGGGAATCCCTGGGCTGAGCAGGAGAGGTTAAAAGCTGTGATTTGGCCAAGTTGTGCTTGAGAGGGTGGTGAGGCACTCACGAGATGTCAGAGAGCTCCTCTGAGAGATGAATTTGGACAGGAGAGGAGAGCCCAGAGAGGGGCTGCGTGCCTGAGTCATCACCATAGAGATGGTATTTGAGTGTAGCTGCAATGAGATTACCCAGAGACACAGCACGAAGCACGGGCAGGGCTCTGTGGGCTCCCAGGGCAAACCAGGCTCCCTCAGCAGCCCAGCACCAGCCTCTGAGGGGCAACAGGTGGCCAAAACTGGGACATGCTCCAGGAGAGGCTGGGAGCCAAACAGCCACAGCCCTGCCTCGCCTGCAGAGGGTGACTTGGACCCTCCTTCTCAGAAGTCCATCTGTTTTCTGTGTGCTGGTGCTCTCCACACAGGAAATCCAGGTCCTCAAACCATCAGGCACCAAACTCAAGCACTTCAAAGGGGACAGAGCTGAGCTTCTGAGCCTCACCTGTGCAAAAGAGGGGGAACCACACGCTCACACCCCACGGCAGAGCCACAAGGGCAACTCCCACAACAGCAAAGAGATCTCTGGGGTCAGGAGGCGTGAGAGACCTCGGGGAAGTGCCAAAACGAGCTGCTGTAAAGCTGTGGGCAGTCCTGGAGAGTGTGACCAGGAGGTGGCAGGCTCAACTCGTCCATGGAGGGTGGCTCTTGTGCAGGAGGGCCTGGCCTGGGGACAAAATCGCTCCTAATGTGCTTCTCACCCACCGAAAGGAAGCCGGAGAACTGAAGCGCTGGGGGAAGAGGGGGGAAAACAGATGATCTGAGCTTCTTTGAAAAGCAGCCACGACTTGGGGGAGACGTTTCTGCAGCGAGGCTGATGCCTTTCAGGGACACAGTTGTGATCACCACGGAGTGGGGACAGTGGCCAGGCTGCTGCTGCAGGGGCCGCTTCCCTCCCCTCCTGCTGCAGAGAACACACGGCAGCCAAGGGACAGGGGCACAGATCTGCATTTCCAGCTGCCCCTCCCCACCCCCGGCACCCTGGTCCCTGGGAGAGCATTTGAAACATTGCAATCGCTATAATTAGAAGTAACACTCACTTTCCAAGAGGAAACTGTGCAAAAGGTTGATTTCCTCTTTAATGCCATTTCGGATCTGCAGCTCCAGTGGTGAGGGGGATTTGCTGAGAAACAGTCTGGACTGCTAAGAAGAATTAAGAGTTTCCTCCCACTTCCGCGGGGATTACTGGCTCCAGGTGCAGGATGCCAGGTCCTGAGGGGCAGAGGAGGCTCTGCTGCTCTGTCCAATCCCTCTGCAAAGAGCTGAGGTATTTCCATTATCATCACCTCACCAATATTCTGCATTGCCCCCAAGGCTAATCAACACTGCTGCATACAGCACTGACTCGGGAATGCCAAAGACTTTGGGAACTTCATTGCTGGAGCTTTCAACAGAGCTGCAAGGCACAAGCAGGCTCCTTGTGATTCCATACAAGGAAATATTCACAACATACAACAAAAATAGCCTCCATCACTACACGTTATAATCACATCAGGGAGTCTTCAATCTCTGCAGCAATAAATGATGCCCTTTCTCCTCACCCAGAGCACTCTGCAAACACCCATTAACCCTCCCAAAACCCAGGGATGGGCTGCAGAGACTAAGGCACAGTCCTCAGCCAGCAAAAAAAGTGTGGCTGGGAGTCAGCAGCAACGCCTGGACTGTAACAACCTCTTTATCTTCTCCGATAATCTCAGTAACACAAGGTAAGTTTAGTTTGCCTTGTCCTTTGCAACCTTTCTGAGACCTTAAGGCCAAAAGAAGCTGCTACATTTTCTTCCCCTTCAGAGTTATTTTTGTGCTGAGCCTGGGAACTTGTGATGGATAAAAGCACCTGCAGAAAGGTCATCAGCCATAGCTCAAAATTATTCAGAGATAAAGAAGCTCCTCTTGGCAGAGTGCTCTGCTGTTTCAATCTCACACTATTCAAAAGGTTGTCCTGGTTTCTAATTTGAACTCATCTGCATTTTGCATCCAGATGTTGATCCTTGCTAATCCCCACAGAGCTGCCTGCTGCTGCACAACTCAAGCACCACAATCGAATCCTCTTGATAAGCTAAAGGCAGAGGGCACTTTGATCTCTCAGAAAGACACCAGACCAGTTCCTGGAAATGCTCCTCGAGCCATGAGGATGGAGCCTTGGGAATTTCTGCGGTGACTTTCTTGCTCAGATGCCCCAGCCCCTGATACAAATTCACCAAATAAACTCAGACTCTCTTTCCAACCACCACTGTCACAAAGGGCATTTCAGTCAGCCCCAAGATGGTTTTCTTAAGACAGAATTAAGCTCAGTTCTTTTATTAAAAAAAAATCTTAAAAATAATGTTCCCAAACTTTTTTCAGACATGTAACCAGACATTTTTCCACTCTTTAAATCCAGCCTCAGAAGTGAGATGTGCCATCCCCAAGTCATTTGTCACCTCTGCCCTCCTCTGTACTGCCAGAATTAGATGTGTGTGTGTCAGCCCAAGCTGCTGATCCCTCCTGCCTCCCCAAAAATCATCTGCAAGGCTGTGAGTGGGTTTTCTGGAAGCCATGGCTCCCATACAAGGCAACTGGTCCCTGGCCAATGAAGGGCAGCTGGAAAGGCCTGACCAAGTAAGAGATTGACTTGGCTGAGCATCATTTCGTTCTCTACAGGGGGGACAAAATATATTCAGGTCACCTAAAAAAGTGAAGTATCATGTCTCACTTGTTTCCAAAGAGTGATGTAGTTTCTGTGTCATGCTTGTTCCCAAACAAGTAGAGAAGAAACTGAATCTGGTGGTGAGCTGAATGCCTTCCTCCTCCCACTGACTTCAGAGGGGAGAATGCCTTGGAGGGATAAACTCCTCCACCAAATCCTCAGGTATCCTCCCCATGCTGAAAGCCTGAACCTCCAATCTAGGCAGGTCCAGGCTGCTCTGCAGCAAGGCTGAGCTTCAGCACCTGCCCAGAGGAGCTGTGGCTGCCCCATCCCTGGAAATGTTCAAGCCCAGGTTGGACAGGGCTTGGAGCAGCCTGGGATAGTGGAAAGTGTCCAGCCCATGGCAGGGGGCAGAACGAGTTCAGCACAAACCAGTGTGTGATTCTGTTATTCCATGATCAGCATCAGCCCATTGCCATTGCCATTGCCCAGCTGCAGCTGCAGGCAGCAGGCAGGACCCTGGGGAAGCTCAGGTCACTCCACACGTGCTTGTGCAGACCTGGCCTCGTTGTGTTTGGAAAGAGAAAGGTGATGGCACATGTCAGGCAGATTAGAAGGTGACAAATAGATGGACAGGCAAGCAGGCTGGCTGCCTTTAAATAGTCTTCATATTTTTGCCATGATATCTGTCTGTGAGAGTTTAAATTATGAGCCTTACTTACAGCTTTGAAAGAATTTAAAATGCTTAAATCCTTGTTAAAAACTAAACTAACAAAGCTTGGCTGGATACTGCACTTTTAATCCACAATCAAAGCAGTGCATTTGATTTGAAGGGCTACAGAGCTCCTGTAGAAATACCCTGCACACACTGAGCCCCAACTAATGACCAGCCTGCTACAGAAATGGTTTGGTTCAGATACAGATCCTGGCTGAAGTGAATCCATCAAAACTGCCCCATTCTTCTGAGTGAAAGATCAGATACTGGATGTGCAGTTTGTCCTGTTTTGAGACACCTCACAAGCAGCAAATGAGATACTGAGGGCCCAGATGCTGGCAGGGATATGGGAGAAGTCCTTTAGCTGCCTCTCACCCCAGGGAGTGCAGGGAGAGAGCTGCAAGCCCCAGAGTTAAACACTTCCAGCAGGACCAGCAGCTGCAGCCCCCCAAGCCAACCAGCCACACACCCTCTGGGCTCTGCTCCCCCACGCTCAGACACGAGGGGGATGTGTCAGCAGGTTCCCAAACCCTTGGAAAAGCCCTTCTGTAGATGATAAAGTCCCAGAGAACACCTCCAGTTCCTGCTAGTCTTTATTTATCATCCCCTTTCAGACAGACAGACGGGTTCACTTCCACCCTCCCGCGCTGAGCACATCCCGCTGTTTGCAGAACTGCACTGCTCGCAGGCAAGCCCCAGACTTCCCAGCCTCTTGCCAAAACCTGCAGCATGGCCAGAGCACGAGCAGCCCTGACAGCAGAGCAGCCCTGACAGCAGAGCAGCAGAGCCACCGCTGTCACTGAGCCACTGCTGTCGCTGTGTCACTGCTGTCGCTGTGTCACTGCTGTCACCCGGCCACCGCCCGCGCCCTCCGCTGCCTCCGGCCTGGCTCCTCCACAGCTGCTGGGCTCTGAGAGGGAACTGCAGAGGTGGCTCTACCAAGGAGAGTGAAAAAGGGGATGGAATTCACCCCGGGGCAGAGGTAGCACACGGGAACATCCTCACCGTGGGGACGCGCTCGCTGCCAGACGCGGTGCCTGTTCCCCATCCAGCCTGCAGCTGGATCGCATTGCCGGGGGAAAGCTCCTGCCTCCTGACTCTGCTGTTTATTCTGCTAAAGACCATAATCATTCTGCTGTTTGGGCTTGTTTGGGCCGGGTTTTTTTCAGCAGGCTCCTGTTTTTGTGAGTTCTTGTGCTGCGCTCCCTCTGCTGGCTGGCGCACTTGGGCTGGCGAGAGGCTCTGGGGAAGGAATCCGGGAATCTCAGAATCCCAAAATGGTTTGGGTTGGAAGGGACCTTAGGGATCATCTCATTCCAACGCCTTGCCGTGGGCAAGGACATCATCCACCAGACCAGGCTGCTCCAAGCCCCATCCATCCCAGCCTTAAAAACTCCCAGGGGTGGGGAAGGGGAAAAAGCAATCCCTGCTCTGCCTGTGAAAAATCACAACACAAACCCTTCCCAGACCCTGACTTGTTAAATGTGAAGTTAAGACCTGAGAGTGGCATTCTTGGGTCAGCTTTACTCCTCTTCTTGTGTCAGCTTTACTCCTTATGGCCTGGGTCAGCAGAGTCTTGTCAACAAAGAGAAATAAATAAAAAGTTTGATAAAATTCAGCTGATTTTTGTTAAGGATGGAGAAACTCACACACTTGGAAGTCACGTCAGCAAAGAGACAGGCTTGTACTGCTGATGGGTGAGAGCTGTGATGTTCAAAGCATGAGTAATTACACCCAGCACAAATCATGAACAAAAACATGAAAACAGATCTTGAAAATCTTGATTATAGAAAACCTCCTGAAGGGCAGGAAGCACCTCATGAGGAGAAACAAGGAGATGCTTCCACAAGGAGTCCTCCCAAGCCCCTCAAGCTTCAGAGAGCATTCCTCACACACAGAACAGCTATTGGGAGCCTTGGAGCAGTCCCTCCCTTTCTGGAAAGCTGGTGGATGGGATTAAGCCCAGGGTCCTGCAGCAGTCACAGTGCTACTTTCATCATCAGAGGAGCAGAGAAATCTTTTGATGGACATTAACCTAAGAGCAGGGAGTTTTTCATCAAGCCTATTCAGTAGGCAAGCCAAAAAACAGTAAGGACTCTCAAAATCAGCCAAATAAAAGGCAAGACAACCCCCTGTATAGATACTTTCTTGCTAAAACTATTAATAAACATCACACATTGCGTCAATCTCTGAAGGTCAAAGCAATCTTTTTCCCTAGTGGAAGCTCTTAATGGAGGTTTTTGAGCTGCATTTTATGCCTAAATGTGCTTCTTTAATGAGTGCAATTTTACATCTGCTCAGGTAAAGCGCCTTGTTGTACATTTGCTTTTCTTCCGTGGTTTTATTACACCTATTTGGCTGATGGTGCCCAGCCAAAAGAAAATGAAAGATGCTGGGAAACAAAAATGGAGCTCCTGAAAGTGTTTGTCTTCATAATAAATTTTGAAAAAAAAAATAAACAAAACCAGGCTTATGAAGCAGCATGCTTCAGTACCCATTTACTGAGATTTCACTGTACACCTTTCCTCATAAAAAAAGGCATTTAAACATTTGGAAAAAAAAAAAAAAAGGAATGACTCTGCTAGACAAGCTGTGACATGAAAAGGGAAAACAAGATGTCTGTGAACAGCCTCTGACACCTGAGAGCTCCCTGCACTGCTCTGAAGCAGAGGAGGGGAGTGGGGGAGTGAGGATGGGAGCAGAGGGATAACCCTGACAGAAAATACCCCTCTGGTCCTGCTCCACCCAGTGCTGGGCTGGGCTGGCCAGGAGGTGTTAGTCCTGTGTTCCTGGATCTGTGATTTCTCCCAAGCCTTCCTGGGAAAAATATAACAAAGATCATTTAAAACATCTATATTTATATATTTAAGGTCTGTTTCTTCAGCATCCATGAGAAATGTGGTGTTTGAACACAATCATCTGCTCTTGGAGCTGTTCTCAGCCTGAATCAACAGCTGGGCCTGTGAGGATCCCTCTGCTGGCTCCAGCAGCGAGTTAGTTACAGAGGTTTTCCAGAGAGCTTTGCTGGAGTTTGATTTTTTTGAGTCTTATCATGTTTTATTTAGGTGATGTACTTACTATAAAGGATTTGTGAGCTAGAAGGGGCTTTTTTGCTGTCAAGAGCAGCATCACAAAGATCAGTTTTCTGCAGCTCTCATACCTTATTCCCTTTGTGTTATTGGTAATTACATAATGTTAAAAGAACCTTAAGAAGAAGCTGTAGGAAGAAATAATCTCTGTTCCCCAAACCTCCTGTTCTGAGTTACAGAAACAACTGTGAGTGACAGGTGGCAAAAGACAGATGGGGGAAAGGCTAAAAGAGATCTCTAATTCTATCAGTTTAATGAGTTCTTTCCTTATCAGCTTCAGCCCTTGTCCAGATCTGCTAAGTGGTTTTTCTCAGAGATAGAATCACTATGAATTAGTGTGTGGCAGCTCCTTTTGTTACTCAACTGAGCAGATTTTCGACAGTTCAGTCTCTGAAGAGCTGAGCTGTTCTCAAAGCCTGGCTGCTAAAGGGAGCACTGAGGCAGCAGCTGAGCTCTGCTGAGCACCCACCCTTGTGCAGGGCTGGGCTGGGGGGCCACAGCCCTTCCACCCACCCAGGCACACCCAGGGCCTCACAGGCTGCCTGCAAGGAGCTCCCAGCCTGAGCCCTTTCCCTAGTGGGAAGCCAGCTCTGGGAGCACTCACACCAGGAGCCTCTTCAGCCAGATGAGTGTGGCTGCATCCTTGCTGAAGCAGGAGCAGCCCTGACTGTCCTGAGGAGTGTCTTGCACGAGCCTAGGAAACAGTGTTTTGGGGGAAATCCATCTTTGCTTCATCTGCAAAGGCGTTTTCCATCTGGGAGAGGAGAGCACTGCCCTGGAGCAATCCTTGCTCCCCGCTCTGCTGCCCAAGGAAAGCAACTGTGGGGATAACCTTGGCTCCAGGGCTCTGTGATAACCTCAGAGTGTGCACAGCAAGGACCTCACTTGTCTCCTTTTTACCATCATGAAAACCCCAGGGCTCTGTGATAACCTCAGANCAAGGAAAGCAACTGTGGGGATAACCTTGGCTCCAGGGCTCTGTGATAACCTCAGAGTGTGCACAACAACCTCACTTGTCTCCTTTTTACCATCATGAAAACCCCAGGGCTCTGTGATAACCTCAGAGTGTGCACAGCAAGGACCTCACTTGTCTCCTTTTTACCAGCATGAAAACCCGTGCTGCTTCACCCTGGACCACAGGAATACCAGGAGCTGACCTCCCCTCAGGAAGCTGGATAAACACTAAACCTCAATGTGCAACCATTCATAGAGCTGAATTCTCACAAAGGCCACTTCCAGCAGCAAAGAGAACTTTGAAACTCAAAGAGACAAACAGCAGGTGGACCTTGTTTATTAGGCAAGGATATTTCTTTCTCCACCATATTTGGAATTCAGTTGTGTTTTATAAATCGCAAATTTAAAATGTGACTACATTTATTCCACCTTGTCTTGTCCAGAATATTTTCTCACTGATGAAAAAGCTGTTCCTTGCTTTGGTACAGAAGCCAGGGATTAAAGCCATGTTTTGCCTGGAAGACAGAGCAGCACACAGCACATTTCACATTCATGAGGACAGGTAGGACAGGTGCCACTGAAGCAGGGACCCTTTCAGCCACACAGCTGAGGGGTGGGGTTTTTCCTTCTGACATTCATCCCTCTTGTGATTAGGTGGCAGCAGGAAAATGTATTTCAGTGTTGTAGCAGGAGCTGACAGAACTGATGCATTACTGCATTCAGAGATTTAATACACAAGAACTGCTAGATCTGCACTGGCTCTGATTAAATTAAATACTGTGGAGTCAGTCTCCTGAATTTCTGTTCACAAGTAAGAAACAGTGTGGAGGTGGGAACCTGCATTTTGTTATGGGCCCCCCAATATAAGACTGTAATGAACCATTTATGAGCAGGCTTTATGAATAACTATTTAACTCTGGGTTTGGATTTAAGGGCCCTGAAAGATATTTAAGATTTTTCAGCTTCATGCAGCTACTGACCTGAACTCAACTGCTTCAAAGCTGTATAGACTGGCTGAAAAGAATCTGAGCTACATTAGCTACACAGGAAAAGAAGCACAGACTTAGAGTCTGGGCAGAAAAACACAGGCACCTTCATTGAAAATATACCAAAGAGATATAGATCATATAGATATAGATATAGATATAGATATAGATATAGATATAGATATAGATATAGATATAGATATAGATATAGATATAGATATAGATATAGATATAGATATAGATATAGATATAGATATAGATATAGATAGATAGATAAATAGAGATATAGAGATAGATGATATAGACAGATATAGATAAAGATTAGATATAGAGATATAGATGATAGAGATAGAGATAGAGATAGAGATAGAGATAGAGATAGAGATAGAGATAGAGATAGAGATAGAGATAGAGATAGAGATAGAGATAGAGATAGAGATAGAGATAGAGATAGATAAACACACACACACATTCTGTAGGTGCACCCCATGTATTCTTTGTGTGCACAGTTATTTTTAAGTGTATTCAAATCTGTGCCAAATGAGTGTCCAGAACAGAAACTGTTCTCTTCTGCAGCAGCACATGCCACGGCAGCAGCCACACGAGGCTCTGTGCTGAGAAACCACCCCTGCACCTCCTCGGGAGCCAAGAGCTGCGCTGGTCCCTTTGAACCCGTCCACCACATCAAGAGGGAAAGGAAAATAACACGCCGAGGACCTCAATAAACATGGATTATCGTGTTTGCTGTGATCATTTCAGAGTGGCCAAGGCAGCCTCCAGTTCCCCAGGAGCCGAGCGCTTTGCTGTTTCTATACAACACCTCCTCCTGCGCTGCCTGCGCCCCGCGCCCTGCGGGCACAGAGAGCCCCGCGGCCTCGGCCACACAGCTCGGGAGGGCTTCCAAAGCTTCCCTTCCTGAGCAGGTTGTGCCAGAGCACCAGCCTGGGGCCGCAGGGCTCGGGGCTGGCCGGGGGGTGCTCTCGGGGGCCGCAGCGGAGCCCCCGGGCTGTTTGTGCCGGCTCGGAGGCGCGGGAGGGCGGCAGCTCGGGGATGCTGAGCGGCGGAATCTGCAGCTCCCCGTGAGAACCCAGCGCGCCCGGCATTCCCCTTGCAGCGCCCAGTGGCATCCTCAAACCCACTTCCTTCTCCTCGTCAGCACATCCTGTGCGATTTCCTGCGCTGTTTTGTAAGAGCAGCACAAATGAAAGGATTCCTCATTTGTAGGAAGCCTTTCTCTGTCTCTGGCAGCTTTTCTTTCAAATCTGCTCACAAAAAACCCTCTTTAAAGCATTTTTCCACCAGGTTTTCTTGTTTATTTCCTTCTTTTTTTCATTTATTTTGCCCTGAAATTTAGAGTATTTTTTCTCTACAGTCAAAATTCTTTTCCTCACTTTCTCTGCTTTGTTTCATTTTTTTCTTAAATACAATCACTGTTAAGATAGAAGGCCCAAGATTCACTATTTCTGTAACAAAACATATTTACAGCACAGTAAAAAACTTTCCACTGAAATCACTTTCTGATCTTAATAACCACAAACACTGTTGGCTTTGTTTCAAATAGAAATTAACTGCCTTCCCATCTTCATCCAAAATCCACCGTGAAAAGCTGTGTTCAGAGACATTTGCATGCACCGTGCACCACTCCCACTGTGGTTGGGATGCCACTCCCTCCCACAGGAAAGTAAACTGCTGACTCAATGCCTAAGACCCAGCTTTAACACTGCTTTGATGGATCCTAAGTTGAGATAAGTTGGAATTTTCTGTCAGCTTCTGAAAACGAGTTTTGGCAGAAATTTAACCTCCTATGCACTCAATTAGATTATTTTCGTTTCAGTTAAACCACTGCCTGCCTTCCATTGTGCATTATAAACCCTCCAAACACCCTAAACTTTCTTCTTTTCTATTAATACATGAATTAAATCAATTTGCCTTCCTGCTAGCCATGTTCTTCAGGCTATGGCTCTAAGGAGAACCCAGCTGAGGCAAAGGCAGACTGTTTACACTCCACAATATTCCTCTGCTCAGAACGTGTTATTCTCCATGGCTTGTTGGCTTCTCTGCTCAGTCAAACCCATTTACTCAGTCTCTCTTGTTATTAAGAACATTGCCCATGTAATAAACCCGAGGATCTGTGCAGCACAGAGAAACTCAAGGCTCGTTCACCCCACAGGGATTAAACATATTTGTTCCTCCTGACCAGCAGCATTTCCTGTGATAATAATAGTTTCTGGTTACCACAGACTGCCTCATATTTATTACAAATTCCAGTTTCTGAGAACAAAATGAGTGTGCCTCGGGCTGCCCTTCCTGTGAAACTCAACAGGTTTGGTTCACATCACGTGGTGAAAACAACCTCAGCTCCCAGAGTTCACCCACGGGGTTGTAGTGACTCTCCATGTCTTTCACCTCAACACATTTCAGCCATAAGATCTGTGTTTAATCCACCTCAAGCATAATTTTCACCTGTGGCCACCTCATTTTAACCTGCAGTCAGCTGTTTTACACTGGGGGTTGGGCCCAGGAGCTGGACTGCAGGGTTTATCCTGGAATACTGCTGAGACTCCAAGGAATCTGTGTCAGGAGCAAGGAGCTGAACTCAGCTCTTTGCAGTTTCTGTTGTGCACAGACCCTTTCCAGAAGCTGTCACCTCACCCTGCCTGTCTGGGTTCTCTGCCAAGGTGCCACCCTGCCGTGAGTGCCCTGTGTTGGTGTCACAGTGCTGTGCTCCAGAGCTGCGGTTTCCCAGCCCTGGGACCCTGGGCAGGGCTCCCCAGCTGCTCTGCCTGCTGCAGGTGTGTGTCAGCAGCAAGGGATGAGCAGAACAACTCCCCGAGTCCCAGTTTTAATGTGGGTGCTGAGTTTGCAACCCTCAGTCAGATAATTACTATTTGTGGCCTCAGTAAAATGAAGATTGTGCTACTTGGCTCTTCCCAGGCCTTTTACAAGGATCCCTTGGTTAATGTTTGTGGAAGGTTAGAATATGTATGATCCTTTTTGAGCAACATATATAAAAACTTGTTGGTTTGGGTTTTTTTTTTTTTTTGCTTTTTACAATCCATCAAAGAAGCATTGAGATTTCTTGATCTCCTGAGCAATTGATATCCAGTGGCTCCTACATTCTCTTGTTGCTTTCAGACAGAAGCAAAGCCACATATCATCTTTGTGCTTTTTATATTTGGCAAGACCATGGCAGCCCCTCGTGGCTTTGACTCACACCCTCAGCTCACAGTGCAGCTGGGACAGCCACTGGCAACCCCAGCACTTGGACTGGGATTGAGCCACAGTTCCAGGAATGCTGCCTGGCCCAGCTTCCCCACTGGTCTGAACTGGGGAGCTGTGCTGACTTACCCTGCCCAGCACCTGCACACCTTAGGTGCACACCTCCTTCCTTAGGTTTTGGGATGGTTTCAATTCCTGCCTGGGAGTTGAGGAGGGATGTGGATTTCTCAGGATGCACTTGATGAGCTGACATGTTCTGAGCCACTCAAACAGAACACCAGCCATGGCACTTTCCCTATGATCCCTGAACATTTCCAATCCCCATTTTACTCTGCAGATGAAATTATTCCATGTTAATTGTGCTTCTGCTGCACATATTCTGCTTCCACCCAGGGAGAGCTTTTCTCAGAACTTGAAAACATTGTTCTTTAACCAACAGAATTGGACTTTGAATCTCATGAGTGGCAGGGACTAAGTACACTGTGCCTGTAATGCCCCATCTGTCTTCCCTGAAGCTGCACAGAGCACTGCCAAAGGACCTTTGGGCTCATGAAACCTGAACTAAAAATAGTAATTACTGGGAAACAAAGGGGACAACCTGACCCCACAGCTGGCAGCCTGAGTACAACAGCAGTGATGTGTAATTGCCTGCATATTTCTAAACTACGCTCGAGAGCAGCTTCCAGGAGCTCCCGAGGAGAGATCCACACACAGCTCTGCCAGATGGCTCCTCCTTGCAGGAGAGAGGGCTCCTTAGACTCTTCAATCCCCATCCCAAACACAGACTAGGCTGTCTGGCATATTGCAGCTCAGCTATCAGCAAAATATCCCAAGTGGGCCAGACCTGGCTCTTCTCCCTGACAGCAGAGGATGGAAGAGAAGAGTGAAACTCTAAATGACCCTGATGAAATAAGGCTGGGTCACTATAAGAGTGATGCCCTGTGTGGTGGTAGAAATCCCAGCACAGATCAGGGTCCTGTATTATTTGGCAGTGAATGGATGTCCTGCAGCTCTCACAGAGAAAATGGGCATAATACAAGAAATGACAAAGATTTGGGTTTGTGAGGGTTAAAGGACAGATCAGCATCAAAGCCACAAGCAAGTTGTCCATCTTCTGAGCCTGACAGCAATACTTTTATTCACTGGCTGTGCTAAAGAAGCCATTGACACCCTAAATTAGTACTAATGTCAGTTGACCTCTTCTATCCACTCCCTTGGCCAGATGACCTTTGCATTTTATCATGTAACTCAAACCAGGTAATTCAAAGAACCTCTGTCCTCATACACAAATATAATTCTCCCATCTGCTTCCTCTCTTTTTCCCCTTTAGGGTGCTTTGCAACTCACAGCTCAAATATAGATGACTTCAAGACAGAGAGACCCACACACACAGAGGACTATTCCTAAACCAAAAGCATCCTCCAAGAGAGGGCAAGATATGTGGTGTTTACAGAACCCACTGAGAAAAAGAAAACCATGCTGTCCTCCCACACCTTTGTGGTGCAGAACAGTTACTTCTCAAGTCAAGCCCAGCACAGGTAAATTGCAGAAGAAAGAGGCTGGGGTTGTCTGGCTGCTCAGAGCTGCAGAAACCCAAAATCTCCCTGAAATCTGAGATTATGCTCTCAGGATCTGAGACTAAGTTAACCATCAGAGGGTGTCTCAGCAGGGATCAGGCTGCAGCAGTGAGAGGCAGGGCTAATGAATGCAGTGTATCCATCAGACTGGGACAGCCTATCCCAAAATGTCACTTTTCAGATGTTGTCTGCACAATTAGAACCAGAAGAGTGTGTTGAAGTTTATCCACAGCTTTCCACAGAGGGACAGCCTCTAATCTAACCAACTAAACCAGGGGAAAACATCCCAATTATTATCACAGACATTCACAGGGGGCAAAATCCTCTCACCCAGCATGGGAGAAGAAACAAAACTTGAAATAGAAGTTTGCACCACAATTCTGTGGTCCCTTATGCCAGGTTTGAGCACGAGTGGATCATTTAGCAGGACAAATTCAATCCAGATCATGCCTGGGCACACAATGAGGTTTCTGTTGGATTAGCCAGAGCTCACAACACGGCGTTTGTGCTGGCTGGATGCCGGCAGCAGGAAGAAAGACAATATCTAATCTGGCATAAAGCCTACCAATACAGACCTCATGTCATAACTTCTTGAACAATTTTGAATGGGATCAGTGCTTTGGGTTGTGTGGTCTAGGGGTTTGTACCCAGGTTTCCTGTTTCATCAAACTATGACCATTTTTGCTTGTGTTTGTGTCTCTCCATGAAACTTTCTCTCATTATGAGAGACCCTTATCCCATTTTGAGTCCCTGCTGTAACCCATGCTAGTGCTGTCCTCTCTGTAACATGTACTCAGGATCTCCCTCACAACAGCCTTTCCCAGTTGCTCCTGCAGCTTTGTGTGTGTGTAATTGTGTGTAAATTCTGTAAAACAAACATCCCAGCTGTTTGCTCAACTGGGCCAATGGATGCCCACGAGCTGTCACTGCCCTGTGCAGTCCCTCTAATGCTGCCCACGCAGCCATGGGAACTGGCAGTGCTGGCCTCTCAGTCCATCTCTGTAATGGTCATTTGGGGCATCTGATTTCTGAAGGGACCTTCTCCTCCCTGTGTCCCTGCTGCAGGACTCGGCTGGGAAAGCTGGGCTTGCTCCCATTCCCGGAAGGTGCTGTTTTCTAAGAAAACTGACGGAGTGCCAGGCTGTCGTTCCCTGAGGAAACTTGGAAGAATCTGCTCTCTGAGCTGTTTTACCTGCTGACACTTTGCACCCAGTCAGTTTTACCAGAGTAATCCCCCTAATTTACGGCTACAGCCTGGAGTTTGTGTAGTCTTTGGGAGAAAACTTATACTGGAAAAGTTGCTTATTTTAGAAGCCACGGCCTCAAGGAAGATATTTTCCCCTAATCCTAAACTAAATGATATCATACTTGGCTAGTGCTGTAACCATGGTACTGAAGTTATTTATGACTCTGAAATTAATGCTATAGTTAGCAACACTGGAACAGGGTTTCTTCTATGCTACTGTCCAAGTGCTTCCCTCCCCCAGCCCAAGGCTGCACTGGAAAGCAAGACAGAGTGTCTCCAGAGGGTCTTTAATTTGCAGTAAACAATGTCAGCCCTTGCTGATTTCCAAAACTTGGCAACACACAAGTGGCTATGTACAAAGATGCGTCTTCTAAGCAAAACAAAGCACTTGGCTATGTTTTTTATTGATCTTATTTTGTGAGGAGATTTATTTGGGTTTTGTTTGTTTTAGTTCTTTAAGTAAATGTTAATTTCTGTGAAAGGACCTGGAACTCCAGTGTGCAGAGCCAGGGCTGGCAGGAGGAGGGAGAACTGGGCTGGACACTGCTCATCAGCTGCAGCTCAGGGAATCACCACGAGGGCAAAGAGGAGAGGTCAGCTCCCGTGCCTGGGACACTCTGAAAGCCACCTCCTGGAAATGGATAGCCTGTGTATGCAAGATATCTGGGGACCAAACCAACATTATTCCAGCCTGACCCCTCTGCAAAGAAATCCCAGAGAAAGTTGGGAAGAATCCAGCAAAGTAGAACAGAGGAAACACAGAAAACCACACAATGCTGAATCCCTGCTGGTCAAAGATCAGGCAGCTCCCTGCTTGCACAGTGCAGATCCTGTCAGGAATACTCATGGCAGCATCCTGAGGGTCAGATGACAGCCTGGGGACCCAGGCACCTCTCTGCTCTTGGAGGGGACTCGTGCCAGCAGCAGTAGCTTCTGCATGCCTTACACAGTGCATCACCTCTCAGTCAGGGAATGAAGAGAACCATAAAACAAAACTGCAATAAAAGCACTGAAATAGAAATATTGAGGGCAAAATGCAAAAGGGGGAAAAAAGAGAGAAAAAGAAAACAGAGGAGAAAGGAGGGACAGAGCCAAGAAGTATGAAGAGGTGATGGGATCCTGCTCTGGGATGCAAGGGCAGCCCACCCTCTGATGCACAACTGGAGGCAGTTTGAGTGCCTCCAGTTACTTCCCAAGTCAAGCCCAGCACAGGCAAATTTCAAAAGAAAGAGGCTGGGGTTGTCTGGCTGCTCAGAGCTGCAGAAGCCAAAAATCTCCTTGAAATCTGAGATTATGCTCAGGTCACAGTGTAGGCAAGTGCCCATCCTCAGTGCCTGCTCTGGGACAGCAGCCTGGGGTACAGATACAGCACAGCACTGCTGGACACTCGTGCCACTACCCTGCTTCCATTTGATGTAAGAGCCTGACTCCATGTCAGATCTGCTACCTGGATGTACCTTTTTGTGCTGCCTCTGAACAGCAGTTAACAGAGCAGTCTAATTCTGCTCATGCCAAGAATAAGGAGGATCCAAGCCATTACCCTCCAGTTTTGGACTTTCCAGAGACTCTGGCCTTGGGCCCAATGTGATTTACAAGTTGGTGGAAGAAAGTCTCAGGGCCTTCACTGAGAAGCAGATAAGGCACTCTGGGAAAATTTATTGGGTGAGAATGTAGAATTTATTTGGGGTTTCAGTTTTATTTTGGTTTACAGTCTAAACTTCCAATTCCCAGAGCCACAATTCTCCCATTGCCTTCATGGGATTTATAGTGGAGTCACTTGACCGGGTTTTGCTATGTCTAACATGTTTCTTTGTTTTTTCCTTTTTACATTTTTTCTCCTTTTGAACAGGCAAAGCAAATAAATCATCTGACATCGTGCCAGCAAACTGCTATAGGCACTTTGAGAGTGGAGGAGTTTCTCCTGCCCCAAAAGAGCATTAAAAAAAAAAAACTGGCTGATACTTGGACTGGGTTCAGGTATGTTTGTGCACATACCAGCAGTTAAACTTATTTCTTTTACTATCTTATCTGTCCATTTCTGGTTTTAAAGGGGAGGAAGTTTGGCAGGCAAGTTACTCTTGGAATGCACTCAGTAAACCATGGGCAAGAGAAGTGAAGAGCATAAACAGAAATAACCATAGGTACAGCAGCTGGGAGCCTGACTGCTGGCTTCTATTCCTGGCTTTACCCATGACTCAGTTGGTGACCTCAGAAAGCCACTTCACCCCTCCATTCTCCAGCTTTCTCACAGGCAGGATCACCCATCCCACAGGTGGCCGCAGGCAGAGGGACCCTGTGCCTTCCAGATGGGTGTTTTTGCAGGAAAAGCCCCGTCCTGCTCCCCCTGCCAGCCCCAGACCCTTCCTCCCCGCAGCCCCGGGGCGCGGTGCCTCCCTCCCCGGGGGGAGCTGGCAACTTTCACCGAGTGCATTTTGTGAAGGAAAAGCACTCTAACAAAATGTTGCTAATTTTAGCGTGACAGCATACAACGCATTCCTGCTCTGCACAGAGCTCTGCTATCAGCCAACTTAATTATCCAGAACTTTTGCCCAGTTCCCTCTTTATTAATTGTGGCCGAAGCACTCGGCGAGGCCAATTTGCTGCTCGCTCTCCATTTCTCCTTATGCAAGACCAATTCCTTGACAGCTGGGCC
This sequence comes from Notiomystis cincta, assembly GCA_013398075.1. Taxonomy (NCBI): domain Eukaryota; kingdom Metazoa; phylum Chordata; class Aves; order Passeriformes; family Notiomystidae; genus Notiomystis; species Notiomystis cincta. Next base: position 79,565 of record VZRX01011914.1, read on the forward strand.
GTGAGACTGCTACGCTGGGCTGTTTCTGCTCCCCCGCCTGTGCTTCCCCCCCAGGAGTTGTAAACACGGCTCTCCACTTTGTTCCTGCCCGCCCGGAGCAGATTCCTGGGATGTCAATGCCAGACACAGCCCCGGGCTGGGACGAGCAGTCCCAGGGATGGGGCAGCTGTGCTGCTGCTGCTGCTGCTGCGCCGGGAACCTGCCAAAACCCTGCCCTGGGCCACTGGAAAAGACTCTGTTCTTGCAGGAAAGGCTTTTCAGCGGTGCCTGGGAAGCTCCTGCCCCGCTTGGTGGGAAGGATGTCCCTGCGCACCTCTCAGCCCCGAGGGTCTCTCTGTCCCTGGGGCACAGCCGGGAGGAGCGGGCACGAGCAGGAAAGCTGGAATAAAACTCAGAGAGCCGCGGGCACTCAGCCCCTGAGTATGCATCGGCACCAGCAGCCGCACAAAGGCACCCTGGATCTCTCTAATTTCTGTATAAAAACAGGAAGCTGCCCCTCCCTTCGCCAAAGCAGAGGAGAGCTGCACGGCTTGCATCTGTCTCACCGAGAAAAGGGGCGGGGGCAGGAGCAAACAGCTCCCTTCCTCTTGTCCCGGAGCGCGTCAGAAAGAGGATGCATCAGTCAGTTTGTTCCTGGGATATTTTTAAGTCTGTCCCCAGGACAGGTTTTAAGAAACAGTGAGAGGATTTCAGAGCTCAGACCGGACAGGAGGAGCAGAGGGGGGGATTGGTACAAGCAGCAGGGCAGGGGTGGCTTCCCAAAACACCCTGGGAATTTCAAGTGGGGCCTCTGGTTCAAGTCCAGTTTGGGCTTAGGGCAGCTGAACCCCAGAGCCACCTTATCTGAGTGACCTGGAGGAAATGAATCCTCACACAAAAGCCTGCCTGGCCTCCCCTCCTCCTCCCGCTCCCACAGCAGGGAAAGCCGAGACTGATTCAAGACTGAGCAAAAATAAACCCTTTCCCTTCAGAAAAGGTGCTTCCCACACTGAACCAGGCTCTGTGAGGCAGGGGAAGGGAGGCTCTTACTCTGACACGTTTAATTCTACAGTGAAAATATCTTAAGAATGCAGGGATGTCAAATAATACCTCACCTCTGCCCCACATCCACTACAACAAGAAGAGGGGAAAGTGGGAAAATATCTGTATTCCTACTGTCTTTATTCCCCTGGACTGAGGGAATTTTATTATAACTTGGGAACTCACAATATTTTCTCAGGGCACAGCACCCTGCTCTCCTTCACTCCATCATCTCACCAGGTCCTAGTGCTGTAAGATGCCAGAATAAATCCTGCAGCTCGATTGTGTTTGCTCTGGAATTGCAGGTGTGTGAATCAGGCTGTAATCGAAGCTTTACCCATTTCAGTGTCAATGAAATCAATGAGAAATAGGGACTGCATGGTGCTAAAACCAGAAACCACATACAAACATCACTGTTTGCATCACTGCACGTCAAAGTTGTTCTCAGCTTGGCATATAAGTGAGAAACCTCAAAATCATCATCAGCCTCTCCTGACAATGACTCCTGGACGTTGCTGTGTTAAAAAGGAAATATCAGGGTGATATTTGTTCACACACTCATAACCATGGTTTGCTTTGTCTGCTGTCTTGTAGTCAGCAGGTCCTGTACATTTGTGTTTAAATGTGTCCACAGAAGAATCCACCTGCAAATAAAGAACTGCCACAGAAGCTGTGGTTTTGTTATTACTGCTCAAGACTGAGATTGTGAGAAAAACACTTTCCAGTTCAGACAGAGGAAATGGAAAGCACCAAGATTCATGGCAGTGCACAACAGAGCAGATTTCTAATGAACTCTGTGTACCAAATGATTTGGAGATGAGGAAGCAATGGAGAGATGCTCTTTGTGCAAGTGGAATAAAAAAAGGGAGAATGCAGTTCTGAGGGTAGATTATACAGCTGAGAGTATTTTTATCTTCTCCTTTTGGGCAAAGTATTTCTTTTCATGATAGACACTTGACTTCTCAAACCTTCCTCTCAAATATGCTCTTCCCATCTCTAAGCACCAGCATCACCTTTCCCCTGCAGCCACAGAGTGGAGACTTGCCATGGGCTCTCCACACATCTGCAGGAGCTGTTCCACCTGCCTGGGAACTTTTGTACAGGGACCAGACCAAACTGTGCTGCTTTTTACAGCTGGAATGTCTCCAAAGTGTCTCTCAACTCCTGTCTGTTCCAATCTGCTGTGATAGTTCAAAAACGTCTGTGACTTTTTAAAATGTGGTCCAGCTTTTTCCACTGTCCATCTTGTAGTCAAGGAAAGGGCACACCTGCCCAGATCTCCCCTGCCTTACTCAATTTTAGCCAAAAGTAATCAGAGGAGTCCAACCACCTCAGTTTTGTCCTTATTCTCCCCACTTCTCCCTGGCAAACCTCATAATGAGTGTTCAGCCACCTCTCAAACACTGCTGAGAGTTTGAGGAAGAAGTCTGTTGGTCACTGAGAGGCTCAGATGACAACTGTAGGGGTGATATGGATTTTAGTGCCCTCCAAGGCACTCTCAGTTTGTGCCACCCAGCAGCAGAGCTGGTAATTTGCAGTGGCTCCTTCAAGGGCAGCATTTTTACACCCCCACAGTCAGGTTTGGGGACATTTACTCCCATCCTGGAACACCAGCACTGGCCCTTTTGGCCAAGACTTCTGCTAAGCTCCTTCTCCCTGCCCACCCCCTCCCAGCTTGGCACCAGAAAGCAAACAAACAGCTCTGGGAGCTGCAGAATCTGCAGAGTCTGGCTTTCAGCAGGCTGGCGTCTCTTGGGGGACAGACCTGGGTGCCTGCGAGGGCACAAACCCTGACTGAAGCTTTTCCCACGGTTTGGGCATCAATCAAATGTCATCTCCAGTGGATTCTCCAGTGTCTAATAAGGTCTGACAGCAAGTGTTGGTTTTTCTCACAGCTGCAGCCCTGGCAGGGTCATTCTTTGCCCAGCTGTTTGTAATGGCAGGAACTGAGCTCTAACCACTCCCAGTTTTTGATAGAACTGGCCAAAGGGTTAAAAAGTTTTTCAAGAGAATAATTTGGAAGAACATGAGTGGGCTGATATACAATGTGATTGCATAAGCTGTGTTACATTAGGAAATCAAAATAATCAACCCTTTTCCCTCTAAATGTGATAGAATTTAAGGACTGAATGCTGAGCCTGGTAGCGCAAAATCCTCTTTTAAACTTTGCTCCACGACCTCCAGACACACTCCAGAACTTCAAGTTGCTGCTTTATCTCCAAGCTTGAGTACAGAAGAGGCAATCTTTGCACTTCAGGTCCCTGTGGAAAAAACGTGACCCCAACCAGAATGACTCTTGAGTCGGCCTGGGAGCAGTCCTGGGGAGACATGCAGGTTTGTAGCACCCCTGAGAGCTGAGGCAGAGACTGGGATTGGAAATGTGTCTCTGACATTCCACAGGAAGCTTTGAGGCTCTTTTTAAAGAGTACAAAAGCCATAAAGGGTGCACAGGTACTTCTCACAAGGGGATAAATTAGCTGTGATGAGACTGCAGAGCTCAAAGCAGGTATTCTGCAAAGACAGCTCCACCACTGAGATACACAGGGTGGATTTATGCCCTGGAGCAGGGCTGGTCTCCAGAGCAGCTCTGCTTCCTGCACCCTCACGTGCCAGCTCTGTGCACACAGGAGCATCACCTCAACGTGTCCCCAGCTGCCCTCAGCCGAGGAGCTGCACATTCAGGGACAGGGTGAACGTGACCTTTGCAATCTCAGCTCTGACAAGCACTTCCTGCAGGGTGACAGCACAGAGTTGCTTGTCCTCTGCCTCTCACTTGGGCTGTAGAAGCTCAAGGACTGTTGCTTCCTCAGAGCCCAGGAGCACCTCTTTTGGTCACCCATGTCTGAATATGCTCTGCAGCTTGGAAAGCTTTAAACAGCATGGGTAGCTGGTGGGGGAAAGGCTTTCCTAAAGCAAAATATCCCTGAAGCCTTCATCCATCCAGCTTCATCACCTGCCAGCCTCTCAAGGAACATACAAGCTGGAAACACCCTGGAAGGGATCAGAGCCCATTCTGCTGTTGCAGCCAGGCTGATACTGCAGAGCACTTTGGAGATGGGATTGAGCAACTGTTGACAGGATTTCTCCATCAAATTGGGCTTTGCAGACCCGTTGGGACCCTTGCTGTATCTCAGACCCGACACAGGCTGACTTGTCTCGGATATTCATCAAATGAGGCTCCTGCTCCTGAGCATCCTGCCTGGAGTTATTGGAGTTCTTCTCCTCGAAGAGGAAAACCAGCTCTGCAGGTGCTGCCATTGTGCTGTACTCACAGTTCCCTGCAGCCCATGGCAGAGCTCACCTCTGCTCACCCAGCACCTTCTCACAATCACAGAATCAGAATGAAACAGAATTGTTTGGGTTGGAAAAGCCCTCTGAGATCATTGAGTCCAACCATTACCCCATGACTGCCAAGCCCACCACTAACCCATGTCACCAAGTGCCACATCCACAGGGCTTTTAAATCCCTTCAGGGATGGTGACCCCACCACTGCCCTGGGCAGTGTCCCAATGCTGGACAACCCTTTTTGTGAAGAAATTTTCCCTTATATCCAATCTAAACCTCCCATGGTGCAACTTGAGGCTGTTTCCTCTTGTCCTGTTTGTTGTCTCCTGGGAGAAGAGATCAACCCCCATCTGATTACGATCTTCTTTCAGGTAGATGTAGAGAGTGAGAAGGTCCTCCCTGAGCCTCCTCTTCTCCAGACTGAGCCCCTCAGCTCCCTCAACAGCTCCTTGTGTTCCAGATCCTTCCCCAGCTCCGTTCCCTTCTCTGGACACACTCCAGCACCTCAATGTCATTCTTGTCAACCGAACACCGCTTTTGAGGTGTGACCTCAGCAGTTCCCGGCACAGGGGGGGCAGTCGCTGTCCTGGTCCTGCTGACCGGGTCTGAGCAACGCCAGCACAAAATTAGGGAAAACACCGATGGAGTGCCCAGCTCCTGCTATCAGGACTTCTTCCGATGTGTCCCTCGGGTACCCGAGGAACGCGGCAGCATCTCCCGGGATGGTGCGCTCAGCCCCTCGCTCCTGGGCT
>VZRX01011917.1:0-58402 GCA_013398075.1 Notiomystis cincta
CCATTACACACATGAGCTCTGACAGACCTTCAGCTGGGGTCATGTTCTGGTTTGATACCCTGGGGGAGCCTCTGCAGCAGGTGGAGTGGTTTGGAGGGGTGCTGTCCCATGGGACATCGCTTTGACAATGGCAGCAGTGGGAAAAGGGGACAGGAGGGCAACTGGAGAGGCAGGAGCTCCTTCCCCCAGCCCTGTCCTGCAGCTCTTACCATTCAATGCTCAGAGACCTGGGCCGGAAGGCAGACACCTCAGCCGAGCCATACTCGGCTTTCCTTCTCTTCTCCTGCTTCTGCTTCACCGACAAGCGGTGGGCAAACCTAGCGAGGCTGCTCTCCGACCTGGGGAAGGGAGAGGAAAGGTGTTAATGGCACTGCAGCCCGGCTCCAGAGGCACACCCAGGGCACAGGAGGTGCTCACTGCTGAAAAGAGAAGGCTCCCAGCAGGTCAGCCACACCGGGACAGGGTGACACCAGTCCTGGGGGTTGGAAGTGGAGGAGTAACAGCAGGTTTGGTATTGCTCAGCAGGCCAGGACCAGCACAGGTCCACATTAGCCAAACTGGAGCTGCAGCCTGGCAGGCTGAGAGCATGAGGTCCTGCTCCCTGTGCAGCAAAATCACCTCCCCAGACTGTGCATTCCTCCCCAAGCTCTAACTGGTGACAGCCAGCACTGGAGAAACAGCCAGGGACACATTGGTGGAGAGAACCAAAGCAAACTGAATGAAAGGTTGCACACTCCTTGAGAGAAACCCTGGAGCCTCTGTGGCCTCCCAGCTGGGGCTCCCAATAACCAGAACAGCTTCCCTGAGGAGGACTGACATGGAAATCAGCCCACATTGGAGAGGTTTTGGAGGAGGAAACAGAAACTTGTGGGAACAAATGGACCTGAAGGACCTGTCTGTGCTGGCAAAGTCCCTTCCCACCAGCTGGGGTGCTCCAGCATCGGTCCCAGCCCCTGGGACCTGGGAAAAGCACATCCTCAGGCTCTGAGAACATGCTGCACATTCCACTCCATCCCAGCCCTGTCGAGAGGAGAGCTGCTGACATCTGCCCTGTCTCCAAGCCCAGTGGCACCCAGGCACACAGGCTGAGATTTGCTGAGGAGGTGCCTGCCCTGCAGAGATGCCCTCTGCTTCCCTCTGGCACACGGAGCCCCCGGAGCCACCTGTGCCGAGGGCTGGCAGCCCGGGGGCTGAGAGCAGCACCACAGCCTATCCCTGCTGCCAGCCTGGGAGCAGGGGACGGCTACCCTGGGGAGCTGGGACACCCAGACTTGGGCAAATGACCAGGCTGCTGGCACTGGGGCCATGTGCCAGCCCTGCCACACACACTGTCACAGTCACTGCCTCCTGTCCTCCTTTACTTGCCAGCACAACCTGCTCCCCACCACTCAGCCAGCCGTGGGCTGGGCAGGAAAGGGGACAGGAGCGATTTGACAGAAGTCCCAGGAGATGAGGGACAGAGCTGGGGGGAACTTTGAACCTACACACATTGCAAAGCCAATCCTCCTCTCCCTCTCCCTCTCCCCTCCCCTCCTCTCCTCTCCTCTCCTCTCCTCTCCNTCCTCCTCTCCTTCTCCCTCTCCTTCTCCCTCTCCTTCTCCCTCTCCTTCTCCCTCTCCTTCTCCCTCTCCTTCTCCCTCTCCTCTCCCTCTCCTCTCAAAGAAAGAGAAAAAGAGAAGGTATTTCTCAGAACTGAGAGCTCCTTGCCTTTCCTTGCAATAATTAGGCCGGCCCCGACCAGCTAACAGTTTTTTCCCTGATACATTTTAAACACAGACATCTTCAATTCATTAACTGGTTATTGATTTATTTTTCAGCTTATGAATTGCTGTTGCTGAGGATGGGGTGGAGACAGCTTTCTGGAGCGGGCTCTTGTCTCTCCAGTCCCTGCCAGCAAAGAGCTGTTCAGACCTTCCAGGGCCATTCTTTACATTCTTCAGAAAAAATCCTACTTTGATGTAAAGGATGAGGTTTGCCTTAAAAGAAACCCAACAAGAAACCCAAACCCCAGCTTTGCCCCATTCGCAGCCAGAGGAAGAGGCGATGAATAGGAGTGATCCTGGTGCCCATAGAGAAGAGCCCAGCACCAACACCATCCCCACCACCTCACTCTCCTTTGATCTGGTGTCAAAGCTCAGCTGCAATGGAGAATATCCCATTTAGAGAGGGGTGAGAAGTGGGCATTGACAGCCAATGCTCTGCAGCAGCCCCAGGCATGGTGTGGACACCAGGATGAGCAGGGCTGACCCAGGGATGGGGCTGGGCAGTGGGTAAAGGTGCTACTGGTTCCCTACAGCACCTCCTCAGTGGGATGTGGCTTTCCTTCCCCTTCCCACCTGCCCAGGAGGAGCTCCTGCCATCCTGCAGGGATGAGAGCTCCAGCCCCAGCTGAAAGGATGCTGGGGGTGTTTGTCTCCTGAGATCTGGGGACTGCCTGGAGAATCCTGCCCTGTCTGCTGTGCTGACCCCACCTCCACCACACTCCCTGCACCATCACAGCCCCCACTCCCAAACTGGTCCCAGCCAGGGATGAGAGGCTGGGAAATCCCAAATGCCCTGCACAGATGCAGGAAGGCAGCAGCCCCGTGACAAATGCTTCTGTGGTGCCAGTACACAGCCCTTGCAATGACCACCACGGGGACAATTACACACCAGGAGCTTTACCTGGATGTATCCCCCTGCCCAAGTGTGGCAGGAGCAGCCACTGCATCCTTCAAATTGGATAAAGCCAACAGCATCTGTCAAGAAGAGCTGCTGGGGGAAATGTGCCACATGTCTTCATGGTTAGGGATGAAGGAGAATTAGTCCTGGGGACAGGGTGGGCTGATGGGGCTGGAGAAGCCACCTGGGTGCCCAGGAACATGTGGCCTTGCTGTGAGTCCCTAGTCATGGCATCAAGGGGAAGGCGCCGGGAGAAAGGAGATGGATGCTCTCTAGCCCAGGGCAGGAGCTGCCCAGATCTGCCTGATGCAGGACAGACAAGCCAGTCCAGTATGAGTCAGAAGTCGACCAAGAATCTTAGGGCACTGATTGCACCTCCCAGAGCTTCCGGCCACCACCTCCAGCTGCTATAGCCCAGATAAAGGAATGGCTGTGACAGCTCTGACAGCCCAACACCTCCCCCCTGAGAGCTGTCAGCAATTCATCCAGCCATGAACCAGCCTCCCTCACCTCTGCCAGACCCCAAAGCTTCAGCAGAAGCATCACTAATTAGAAGCCAGGAGCACATTACAGATCATCTGGTGATTTATTCAGAGCTGCTTTACATAAACCGTGCTGCAGGAGGGGGAATGAATCATACCTGCTCTGCCGTGACTGCACCGGCGAGCACAGCCGACCCGCTGCCCCTCACCCCAGCACGGCCCTGCTGGTGGGTCAGCTCCTCTGAGCTCCTGTGCTGAGTTGCTCCAGTACCCTGGGGTCAGAGGGCTCCCAGGGTCGGGTTTCTCCCACAGTCATGGTGTGCTCAGGGCTGGGATGCTCCCGCAGCGCTGGGCATTGTGCCTGGTCTGGGCTTTGCGGGTGGCAGCGGGGGTGAGCCTCTGGCACAGGGAGGGGGATGCTGTCAAGACTACACTGTTACTTCCCAAGTGCTTTCCAAACAATGACAGATGTTCCTGTCCCTTGAGAAGGAGCAGTGTTAGGGATTTTAAGGTAGAAGCAGGGAAACTGAGGCATGGAGAGGGCATACAGGTAAGAGACTCCTTGTGATTGTCAGCATCCTTCCCCTTGTGCGCTTATCTGATGGGCAAGATTTTGGTGCCTTCCCCCATCAGGACCACACACTCAGCCTCACAAGTGCTGGTCTGGGGAACAGGCAGCCCCAGGTACCACTGTCATCTTGAGCCAGCTTCATCCCAGTCACGGGACAGGGACACGGCCAGCACTGCTCCCCCAGCCCTGCCACTGCACAGCACTTCTCTAGGTCCAGCCAGGCAGGATCCGGGCTCACCTGCCCAGCCCTCCATCAGAAGCAGCATCTCTGCAGCAGCTGAGCACCGGAACAGTCAGGGCTCAGCGGACACAGGTGGCACCTGCCACGGCAGTCCCCACACCACGGGGACACGTGGGAAAAGCCATCAATTGGAACATCAACCGCAGCGCCAGGAAGAATTGTCTCCTGACAACCAGAGAAGGTTGTTCAGCTACTGTGCTGTATCATAAATCACACCTCTACGACTTGCCATCTGTCAGCCAGATTACACGTGTTCAGAGTCCCATGTCAGCATTTAAGTCAGAACACGGCATCTTTTCCCAGAAATAATTATCAGTGCTGAAGGCTCTTGCAGCAATACCCATCCCCAGCCCTTCCCTCCAAAGCTGTGGACAGAACAGAGTGGCATTCCCAGACGGCAAGACCACCATTGTGGCACAGCAATCCATAGCCTCCATGTCACATGGTCCCCCTAAATCCGCTGCTTCAGGCACAGGGACAGGCAGAGTCTGGCATGGCAAACTCCCCCCTGGCATCGGCCATGGCACCCAGCACCCTGAACAGGGCAGGCAGGGACAGGCTGCTGCTAAAGGAAGTCAGGGACAGTTCTGTCCCCAGCCTGGTGTGTGCTGAGAGCCTAGGAGTGTCCAACCAGGATGAGCAGAGTGCCCAGAGCAGCACTTGGACCCCAGCCTGGCCAAGAAGGAAGAGTCTAGCTAAGCACAGGGCACAGCTCCTGCTGTCGCGATGCACTGTGTGACACGAGTCTGTACTCATGCTTTCATCCCACAGGTTTTCTGGTAGTCCAACCCCACAGGAGTGACTGCCAAAGACCCCAGCCTGCCAAGGCACTGGGAGTGCAGGCAGAGCACGGACAAGGTGGGCTGGCAGCCTGTCCCCCTCCTGCCTATGCCCCCGGCAGCTTGCTGAGCCGGCACTGGACACAGCACCTCAGCACACAAATCCCTCAGCTGCCCCGGGATGAGGACAAGGGGCTGAAGCACCGCCCTCCACCCCCTCACTGGCCAGGCAGGTGACGAGCAGTGACATTTCCCAAAGCTCAGTACAGAAATATACGGGGACTGGATTCATCCCTCCGGCTTCACCCACCAAGCACAGGTGTGAATCCGGCCGGGGGTTTGCAGTCGCCATCGCATCCCCCACACCACAACTGGAAAGTGATGACAAGCAAAATCCTGATCCCTCTGCTTTGCATTCCTCCCTCCCCTGTGGAGATTCGCTAAAAGCCTTTTGGCAGTTTGCAGCCACCGGGTGAGTGTGTGCCCACAGGAACCCAGGTGCCTCAGCCCCTCCTGGCACAGCCCGACTCTGCCATGGCTGGAGCCACAGCAGGGGCACGGAGTCACAGGTGAGGGATGAACGAGGTCACGAGAGTGCCAGCCCAGGCATCGGCACAAGATGACCAGCACCAGCAACACCTCTGCTCCACCAACACACACACCAAAGCCCTCACCACCACACAGGCACCATCCATCCATCCCACAAGATACCACATCCAGGCAGGAATAGCTCCCACCTGTTGCACACTCCTTAGCCTGGGACTCAGGATCCAGCACGTGCTGCATATTGCTCTGAATTAACCCAGATGTGGGCAGGCAGCTCCCAGCCTCTTCCATCAGCTCAGGCAACAGTCCCGGGATGAGCAAGGGGCTGCAGGCAGCCCAGGCAAACAAGCAGCGTTTCAGCTGGTCCTCCCTCCTTAGGGAGCAGCCCCTGCACAAATGGCTTTGAGCTGGGCTCATCCCCACAGGCATCCCGCCTGCAGCTGGTCTGGGAAGGGGTGCCTGGGGTGAGCAGTGCTGGGAGCACACAGCTCCGCACTCCCAGCAGCTGCAGGGGCTCCTCTCAGTGCCTTAGTTGCACAGGTACAGTTAGGATAAAATAGAGGGAAAATAACCAAAGCTGGAAAGGTTCTTCCCAAGCAGGGAGCAGTCTTTTGGGAGAGAGAGGCTTTGGAAAGGACAGACTCATGGCCACGAACACACAGTCAGCCTCCAGGCAAGCACTGGCTGCGCACACCGCTCCAGCAAGCCCTGCTCACCGGTGGCACGCTTCCCACTGACCACGGTCCCCGTCACAAGAGTGTCTCCAAAGCAGCAGCCAGGGCCAGGACTCCAGTGAGCCATGCCCAGCTGTGCCCTGCAGGGATAGGGACAGGGACAGGGAACAATGCCCGAGAGCCGCGCGAGCGATGCTCACTCACCTGCACAGCCTCTGCTCCCTTAGCTCCTGGTGCTCTGCTCACCCACTGCCAGAGCAGCAGCTCATCCCAGAGTGTCTCTTCGGGAGAGCCCCTGTCCCCTCTGTGAACACTCCCATCCCGAACGAGGTCCCCTGCTCCCATCCACGCCGCCTGACCTCCTCAGCTGCCACCTCTGCTTCCCTCACCCATCACCTCAGGTTTCTCCTTTGCTCTGTGCTTGGCTCTTTTTTTCTTTTATTTTTTTTCCTCCCAATCTTTTCCTCCCAATCGTTTCTATAGAAACGAGATTAGCAGAGGGGGAAATAAAACAGCCCCATGTGACTCAGATTCCGACACTGAAGAATCTCCTGGTTGCGCTTGCCACGGCTTTACATAACCAGGAGCCTGTGTGGGCTCAGATGGGGGTACTGGGCTCAGACGAGGGGCACAGGGCTCAGCAGGTGCACCAGGCTCAGGTGAGGAGCACCAGGCTCAGCTGTGGAGGGACTACCAGGCAGAAGTGAGCGATGCCTCACCTCCACTTGCTTTGGGTTTGCTGTGACACTCCTGAGGCAATAACATGTTGCCAAACCCTGCTGACACCCCCATGAGCCCCTGTCACCCTGCACGGCCCTGCCTCACTATCTGTTCCGACTGAGAAGGGGAGAAAGCAGAGGTAGGGATGCTGAAAACTACTCCCAGCAAAGCCTCTGAAGTCCCCAGGTGAGCTTTGGAGGAGGAAGGCCCAAGACCCCTCCATGCCACCAGGCTGTCCTGTCCCTGCCCTCACCACTCAGAAAAATACTTTGGGCCTCTGGTCTCTAACCTTCATGGTCTCATGGGTGACCATGCAGACAATCTGGTGAGCTGCAGACAGCCACACACTCCACTCTGCTGACATTCCTCCTGCTCAATCTCCCAAATCCATGAGCAGTGTCTATGGCTGGGGCACAAAAACCATGGACTGAGCTCTTCCATCACTGTTTTGGGGACCGAAACAGGACATTGCCCACAGGGACTTCCCGAGCCCAAACCTCAGCTCCAGTTAAGGGGAACTGAGGAAGCGCTGAGGACTCTGCCTGAGGACCCCTCATGTGTCTCCGTAGCTTGGGGACAGACGCTGATTGCACAGTGCTGCCTGCCAGGGTCACCCACCCAGGGCTTCTACTGATGATCTCCTGTGTCTGTATGGGACACTGCCCTTCTGCTGCACCTCCAGAGGCTCAACCCTCACTCATCCTCCACTCCCCAGGTACTGCCCAGGACTGAAAAAGAGGCAGCATGCCCTTTTAACTGGGTACTTTTTATAGTGATAGGACAAGAAGAAACAATTTTAAAGTAAAAGACGAAAGATTTGGATTAGATGTCTGGAAGAAATTCTTTGCTTATCGTGTGGTGAGGCCCTGGCACAGGGTGCCCAGAGAAGCTGTGGCTGCCCCTGGATCCCTGGCAGTGTCCAAGGCCAGGTTGGACAGGGCTTGGAGCAACCTGGGACAGTGGGAGGTGTCCCTGCCCATGGCAGAGGGGTGGAACAAGATTATCTTGAAGATCCCTTCCAACCCAAAACATTCCATGATTTCTATGATTCCATTAAATGAGAATCTGGGATGATGTCCTGCCAGAACACAGCAGTGAGGTACCTTCCCTGCAGAATAGGACAGGAGGGCAGCTGGGCTAGCAAGGCAGCAGAACATCTCAGGAGGTTTGGCTCCTACCCAAATGACAGGGGATTGGCTTATCCAGTTTCTCCAAGTCCCTGGTTTTCCTTTGGGATTTCAGTGTCCCACTTCTCAGGCTGACTCAGCCATGATTAGCTGGTGAGCTCTGCTGCTGTGACAGCCGCAGGCCTGCCTGCAGGATGTGACATTAGGAAACCTCTCCCCCCCAGGGCACACTGGTGTTCAAGGGGGTCTCAGTTCCCTCCCTGATAGCTCAGGACAGATCAGACAGCACGTTAGAGCAGCCATGGGCAGCCACATTAAGAGCAAGTGATGAATTCAGGCATATGCACCCAACCAAACTTTTCCATAAGTTATCCCTATGGGCTGGGGATCTGCAGGGTGTGCCAAGGTTGGGTGGTGCTGCAGAGGAGACAAAGGCTCATGCAGTGCTGAGGGGATGAGCTCTCTGAGTGCCCTGGCTCACCCACCTGCTGAGGACATAGCTCCACACCCAAACTACCCTGCCTGGTGGGATCCAGCCGAGCTGGGGATGCCTGTTCTGACCCAGTGAGGAGGCTGTTCAAGGGCAGGACAGCTGGGCAGCAGCCTGAGACTTCCAAAGGCCAGGGAGAGAGACTCTGGGGATGCTGCAGATGGGGAAAGAGTGACAGGACGTGCATGAGAGGGTAAAGAAAGAATGTAGAGGGCTCATCAAAAGGGAAAAAGGAGAGATGTCTGACAGCTGCTGACTGCAGCTCTAGACAAGTTGATCCCGAGACCCCAAACCCACAGCTCACCTTCAGATGAGCCATTGGTTTGATTACCCTAAAACAGTAAAGGAAAGATGGGCCAGAGTGCAACCCCCCAAAAACCACAGCCCAGGGCAGCCCCTTTCACTGGCCCAATGCAGCTGTGGCCACTGGGGACTTGGGGAAGGGATTTTTAAAACAACAAGAGTCTCAGTGGTCACTGACATTTGCCAGGTGCATAATCAGTGCTTAAAGCCTGTCAGTGAGCGCTGTTGTGCCAAGCCTGGCTCTTCACAAGCCCAGCAGATGCAGGCACCAGGACTGATGCTGGGCTGGCTTCCCTGGGAAGGACCAAGCTGGACTCTGCAGGACCTGGCTCTGCAGCCAGAAGCCAGGCAGAGCAGCCGGGATCCTCTATTTAAAGTATGATAACAGGGTCACAGAAACGTCTGCCAGCAAAAGCACTTGGATACCTTGATCTAATTATAGCTGGCATTATCAGGATGCATTACAATTAGCAAGTCAGTGGCCAGTCTCTATTTCTGGTCTGCAACATGAGGCAGGTTGGTATGCCAAGGAAGAAGGAGAAGGGAAGCAGGGGGAACAGGATGGAGATACCTCACAGTGGGTTTAAATAAGCAGCACAGCTGCTTCCGAGTGCTGTGGAAAGGCAAGTTTTATTTGGGGAGTGTTTATATGGAAAGCCAAGGAGAGAAACACAACCCATCCCTTGGGCACAGCCTCTGTCAGTCATCTGGGAGCAGCTCTTGACGCTGCACCCGCTCATTCCCTCCCTATGGTGAGGGCTGTCTGCAGCCTCCAGCTGAGCTCTGGGTCCCACCACACCTGTGGGGTCCTGTGCCTCGGAGAAGAACCCTGGCCTGGCTTCTCATGGAATTGCTAAGGTTGGAAAAGTCCTCTCAGACCATCCAATCCAACCATTCCCCCAGCACTGCCAAGGCCACCACTAAACCATGTCCCCAGGTGACACATTCACAGAATTTTTAAATTCTTCCAGGGATGGGGACTCCACCACTGCCCTGGGGCAGCCTTTTCCAATGCCTGAGCACCTTTCCATTTCTTCCAGTGAAGAAATTTTCCTTAATATCCAATCTTTTCTAAGGTATTTAGAAGCCAGATTAAAGCAGCACCCAGGAGAGAACCCAACCAGACATCCTATTTGAATTCCACAAAGCCTATTCCCATCGGCCTGTCCAGTGTTCAGCATCAGGCCAGTCACTTAAGGACAGTTGACAGCAGCCAGAATCCCTGGAAATGACTGGCATTTTTAGAACATCTTTTTGTTTTCTTTGAAAACCAGAGTTTTGTCTAACTTAGAGCATTTGATGCAAAGTATATGATGCTAATCCAAGCAGAAGGAACCATCTGATGAGTCCCAAATTAAAATGTTCCTTTGTTTCGGCTTTCAAACACTGCATTTTAATACTAATGCACAATCTGAATGGAAGGTAAATTTGCATGTCCTTCCCCTAAAAATTCCCTCTCAAAACACTAATTTTATTCATTTGCATTTTGACAATAACAACTGTCCCCTCTCTGACCAACATCTGTGCTGTGACAGAGATGCTGGGCACATGTGCCACAGCCTGGTGAGTCATTCTGCACCCCAGTATGCCTGTGCCACTGGGAGAACTGGACCTGCACCAGTATCATCTCTCCCCTGAGCAGGCACCTCTCAGCTGGAAACCCATCCCCACAGGGGTGCAAGCCAGGAAGCATCCCAAGGGTGGACACTGCAAGGAGGGAGCGGGATGTACCGCTGAGGGCCCAGGGGGACGAATGTGTCCTGAAAAGGGGCCGCAGGGCCTTAGAAGAGGTGGGATCCTGAAGAGAATATAAGATGATCAGGAAGTTTCTTCTCTCTCCAGATTCTAAGGAATATTTAGACTGGGGTCTGCACACCAATCCCATTGTCACATTAGGATCCTGTTGTCTCCATTTGGTGCTGTAAAACAGCTGAAAAGAGAAGGACTTGGGGGTGCTGTGGGCTGAGAGCTGTAGATGACCCAGCCGTGAGCACCCAGAACCCCCCGAGCCTGGGCTGAGCCCCAGCGTGGGCAGCAGGGGAGAGGGGATTCTGCCCCCTCAGGTGAGACCCCCACCTACAGAGCTGCCTCCAGCCCTGAGGCCCAGCACAGGAAGGATGTGGAGCTGCTGGAATGAATCCAGAGGAGGCCAGGGAGATGCTCCAAGAGCTGGAGCCCCTCAGCTCTGGAGCCAGGCTGAGAGAGGTGAGGGTGTTCACCTGGAGAGGAGAAGGCTCCAGGGAGACCTCAGAGCCTTTCCAGTGCCCAAAGGGGTTCCAGGAGAGCTGGAGAAGGACTTGGGACAAGGGATGGAGGGACAGGACAAGGGGTATGGCTTCCCATTGCCAGAGGGCAGGGTTAGATGGGATATTGGGAAGGAATTGTTCCCTGTGAGGGTGGAGAGGCCCTGGCACAGGGTGCCCAGAGCAGCTGTGGCTGCCCCTGGATCCCTGGCAGTGTCCAAGGCCAGGTTAGAGGGGGTTTGGATCAGCTTGGGATAGCAGAAGATGTCTGTGGCCATGGCAGGGAGTGGAACAAGATGGACTTTAAGGTCCTTTTCAATGCAAACTGTTCCATGATTTTATGACTGTATGTAAGCAAAGATCTTTTTCTGATTCACAGCTATGAGCCAGATCATTGACAAGAATCATTTCATGACTGGCACGTGCCAAGTGTGCTTCACCCTCAAAATTAACAGTCTCCTTTAAACCCAAAAATCCATCCATATACAGATAACAAATAAATTAAACCTACAAAATAACATGGTCAAAAATTCCTTTCCTTGGGCAAAATCCCCATCATTTTGCTTGTTTTTAAGAATTTTATCATTTCCCACTGTGATTGTTTTTAATGAAGATATCTATCACTCCTTCCTGAGCAGCAGGATGGAGATCTTGGGCTCTTCCAAGCGGGCTATGTGAGCATGATGGATTGTCCGTGTGCCAAGTCAGAGGAACATGCAGACTTGCTCCTGTCTTGCCAGGAGCCAGGTTTTCAGAATTCTCTACTACCACTTACATCTCTTATTCTAATTAAAAAGTATCAGGAAAAATAAAGAAAAGTACAAATCCAACCGATCTCTTTGTTCACGTGCGACCAGCAGGGATGGCTGAGGAGGTTCCTGAGGGGCTCAGTCTTCCTGGGAGCTTCATCTCCCTGCAGTTACACCAGCTGAGCCCACACGCGGTGAGGCACCGCTGCGCTGTGCCGCCGAGGCCTGGAGGGAGGGGGAAGGATGGAAGAAGGGTGACAGAGAATGAGCCCAGACCACAGAGGCACCAGGACAGCTGCCCAGAAATGGACCCCTCAGCATCCCACTGGCCTCAGTGCTCAGGAATAGCACAAAGCAGGACCAGGACATGTCCCTTTGGGTGATGGAGCACCGGAACAGGGTGCCCAGAGGGGCTGGAGAGTCTCCTTCTCCAGATATATTAATAACACACCTGGACACGATCCTGTGCAACGTGCTGTAGGTGACGCTGTGCTTTAGCAGGGGTTGGACAAGATTATCTCCAGAGGCACCTTCCAACACCAACCACTCTGTGATGCCATGGCACACACAGCCTGACCCACAGCCCTGCTGCCTCTGCAGGATCTGGGTAGTTGGGGATTCTGGTGACCCCCAAGGGCACCCAGTACCTCTGTGTTTCACTCACAAAGTTCCTCAATCTGGTAAAGACCTATCAAAGAAAATAAGACCTATAAGACCTAACCCTAACCCAAATCTCAACCTATGGAGGATCCTGGGCAACCAAAGGGAAAAAAGAAAATGGCAAAATACCACAAGTCTGATTATGACATGTAACACTGGTGTTCCCCAGCATCAAACAGGAAAAACTCATTGAAGTATTTTAATGGTCAGAAAAACACGACCATAAAATGCCACCATGTTACCAGAGCAATATTCTACCCTCTGTAGTTCCTCTCCTACAGAGAGTAATTATTATTAGGGACAGCTGGGTCCACACCACAGACCCCACTCCGCTGCCAACATCAACACCAGGATGGGCTGCAGGAAGATGCAGAGCTGTGGAGGCACCTGTGGAACTTGTGTCCTGGTCCCTGGGTGGATCTGGCTGGGGGCTGGGAGGTGGGGACCCTCCAAGTCACAGTTCCAACCACATCTGTCCATGCTAAACAAAAATGTCCCTCCCTGGTTTTCCCTCAGGACTTGTGAGCACACCAGGAATTAAACCCCAGCCTCTTGGGCTCAATGCACTGGTGCAGGAATCTGCATCTTTTTCTTTTCCCTGTGTCCCAGTTCTTCCCAGTTCAGTGAAAACCTCTCCCCATCCTGCCCAAGGCACTTCAATATGCACAGGGACTCAGGATGCTGCTTAGCAGCCCTTGAAATAAGGGGAAACGCATCCTTACAGGCAAACAATGGCTTCTTCAAACTTCCTCCCAGTCCAAAATTTCCCTTGAAAAGGCATGACAGGGAGTTACAAAGGTCCCTCTTGCAAGAAGGGGAAAAATGCAGGACAGAAAAGCCCTTGATGTGTCTCCCCCCGTGGCCAGCTCCGGCCCCCGTGG
Organism: Notiomystis cincta; assembly: GCA_013398075.1. Lineage (NCBI taxonomy): Eukaryota > Metazoa > Chordata > Aves > Passeriformes > Notiomystidae > Notiomystis > Notiomystis cincta. The sequence continues at coordinate 13,128 of VZRX01011917.1, forward strand.
CTGCCATGGAGGTTTGAGGGACTTGAAGGGATTTGCGACGCAATAAAAACATTCCTGCTTGCAAAGCATGAAACCCCAAAAGTTTATGGGAAACCACTGTCTTCGGGATGTCTGCATATCTTCAGGCATCCTGGGAGCTGTAGTTCAAAGAAACCAAGCAAAAGCAAGCAGCCGATAATGATGGTTTCTGGATGGAGGTTATGTGACTATTGGCTCCTGCACGAAAGCCTGAATTTCTGGGATGCTGAGCCCATTTCTGCAGCCAAGTGAGAGAAGAGCTCCTTGGCGCCTGGGGCACGAGGAACTCCAGCACCACAGTGAGGGAGAGTGAGAGGCACCCAAGGAAGGACAAACCAAAATCAAGCACTGATGACTGGGAAGAGGGATACACTGCAGCAGAGGCCAAGAGGGATGGGCCAAAGCCATTTCCAGGGCTGAGAACCTGGCTGGAGCATGACCTTGCCTGTAAGCTAAAACTTCTGTGCCTCAGTTTCCCCATTAACTCTTATTATCCCCCTATCCCCAAGGGCTGCGAGAATTGGCCTTTGCTGTTTGAACACCCATGGGGAGCTGAACTCCTCAGAAGCCAGCTGGTCACACTGCACCAGCAGCATTAAATCACATCTAGGCCCATCTCCTCTGAGCCCATGAAGGACAGCTGTGCCAGCCAGGCTGCTGAAAGGCACTTTATTTCAACACAAGACACTCATCATGCAAGAGTCACCTCCCAGCAGGAGAACCAGTGGCATGTGACACCTTCCAGATGAGGCACTGCCTATCAGCAGAACTCCCACACCTGCAATGCCCTAAGGTGCAGGGGAAATGGTGGGAGGACAGAGATGTGAGAGGCTGTGTATCATCCTGGACTGAGTGTGGAGTGATACAGGAGATACTTTCATTTCCAACCAAGCACGGACTGCCCCATGGCTGTGCAAGACCCTCTCTGACACTGGACAACACCTGCCCACCATGGCACCATGACACAGAAGCGCAGAGACAAACCCACAGGGTTGGACTTTGTACCAGCTGACACAACCAACCTCAGCACGGTTTGCTCTGCTGGCTGCTGTGAGCTTGAAGACCTCAAAAGTGGTTTCAGACACTTGGAAAGCAAAGAAAAACCGCAGGAGAGTTTGTGCTTGGGGAAAACCTGTAGCCCTGAAGAATGAAGAAGAGGTGGAGCATTCACACAGGCAATAGCAGCATGGATGTTATTCCGTGGATGCTCTCCAGCTGTGGCATCTTCCCACTCCAGAGCAGAACATGTTGCACATTGTTGCCAAAACCACATGTTGGTGCTCACCAAACACTGCCCATGGGGTGAGAGCACCACAGGAGGCAGGTCCCCAGGACATAGCACTCTTCACACCTCACTGCCACTCCATCCAGGCTGTCACAGAGCAGGAGCTTTCAACTCCCTCAGCACCAATCTGGTGTGACAAGCAGCAGGTCCACAGGCCACTGCAGCCCAGAGTTGAGTTTCTGGAGGTTCTGCAGAAAGACACCTTGGTTTTGCAGAACTGAGCCCTCTGCTCTGGAGAAGAGTGGCTGGAATGTTTCTGGGCCAGCTGTGCCTTCACAGGCAGTGGAAAGGGCACCCTAAAATGGTCAAGGCCAGGGCACATAAGCTGAAGACCTACCAAGATTTAGGACATCATGCTGATGCCTCTTGCTTCCTTTTCCTTGACTGCCAAACTCACACAGCAATCCTGATCTCCCTTGGAGCTAAATCCAGATTGAAACCACCCAGTGGGCACAGCCAGTTCCCTGTTCCAAGGCTCCCACACTCCAGGAAATACCCATAGGCCATGGGCTGAGCATCCGAGGTGCAATGCCAGCACTTGCAGGAGGTCTGCAGTGTGGTCTTGCAATGGTTGTCCCTGCTCACTTTAAACCTCAGTTTGGAGCCCTTGTTCTGTTCCTCAGAGCTGATAAAACCCAACTGAGGGAGATGGTAGGGGTTTCAGGAGCAGAGGAGATGCTCAGAAACCAAGACTACCTCCCAGCCAAGCCCAGCGAAAACACTGCATGTGCTTCCTACACCCACCTCTTGCACCTCAGATCTTCTCCTGCACTGCCCAACCCTGACAGAGACTTTTCATTGCACCACGAGCCTCAGTAATGGGCATCTTCAAAGCAGGACCTCGGAGAGAGAAGGGAGGAGCAGGAAGCTGCTGTTATGTGCCATTCCTGAAAGGAAAAGCAACCATCTGGGTTCAGAGCAGCTCTCAGCAGCTGGAGAAACACACAGGCACTGCCATGGTTTGAGACAGGTTGGTTCAATGCTCCCCAACACATACCCTGGGCCTTCTGCAGTCATTTCCCTTTGAATTAACGCTGCTTTTCAGATCTGACTGACAATGCTGACGTCTGTCTATTATACCAGGAGTTGTTCACAAAACCCCTGTATCTTTTTCCAAGAGAGCCAAAGCAGCAAAGGGTTATTAACTGGGAAGACAGTGAGCACAGGGTGGGAACGTGCTGTTCTTAGACAGGAACTGTGCTAATGAACATTATAAAATTAAAGATCAGGAAAACCTCAATGACAACTTCAACCCTAGAAAAGCTGCAATTCAACCTCAAGGAAAACAGCCAAGAGAGAAGAAAGTTCACTGTGAATTCTGGGTCCACATTCCAGAACTTTCACCTCCAGTACCAGGTTGCTCCATTACAAGAGTCTGACATCAGGCTCATCACAGAGGTATCCCAAGGCCCTCTGCTAATTCTGAGTATGATTTCAGCCAGCCACCACCCGATCCTGATGCAAAGGAGTTAGGTGGTAGCTGAATCAGGGCTTTGCAAGCCACTCAGAGCACCATGCAGGCACAGATTCCTGTCTTTTCTTTCAGCACATTCCTTGGGGACATGTGGCCCTGGTGTCCTCTCTCCTCACGCCTCCTTGGAGCTGGTTAATCCACAGAGAGGAAGAGGAGCTGCCACATCATCATGTTTATGGCCTTGCAAGTGGCTTTCAGGTTTGCTTGAATGGTTTGCTTGAATACTTGAATAGTTTTTGGGCTTCATCTCTTGGCCACTGCAGGGACTGCTTTTACAGGAGCAAGTCCAACGAAACACTTCAGCATGTGCTCATCGCCCAGGTAAGAGCAGCCTGTGGAGATAAGTACTCCAAAAAAATACTTATCTGGATGTGATGGAGATGTCACCATCAAAGCTCAACCTGAGTGAGACCTCCCAGGGCTGCCTCTCCTCAGGAAAACCAGCAAACCTATACTGAGTATCAACCTATACTTTAGGTTTTTAAAAACAAGCACAACTCACTCAGCTCTACAAAATAATAAAAATCCTGGAAAAAACAGAGCACAAACTGTACCTTCACACATGCCCCACCAAGCACCAACTCAGAGTGAGCAGAAGCAGCTGAGTCCAATGAGAGTCACATTTTCAAGGGAACATTAATGCAGCCTTGGAGCTGGTGGTGACAGGTGAGCCCTGGGCTCCTGGCTGTGCTGGGCTCAGCGGGAGACCCCCGTGGGAAGGATGCTCTAAATTAGGAATGAAAACATTGCCCCCCTGCTCAGCAGCTGGGTACACTCAAAGTGAGCCCTTGTCTGGGACAGCCAGCGGGCGAAGAAAGGTGATAACAACAGTTCTGCCAGAATCCAAAATATACCCACAACTTGTTTTGAATTACTTTGTGCTAGACTTTAAAATATGCCGAAAAATTTCCATCCAGCCTGGCTGTGGAGCTGCAGGAGGACCCTAGGGTTTGTTTCCATGTACAGTGATGCTGATCTGAATTTCCCCCCATGGGTAGTGAAAAGAGAGAACTCTTGGGAAGGGCAGTGCTGAGAGGAGCAAGGGGACAAGGAGCCACCCAGTGTGCTCTGGCAGTGATTTTGGGTGGGGACTGCACAGTATCTGCACCAGTGGCTGTAGGGGGGAGTGATGCTCCTTCCCAGCACAGGGAAGCACCCCATGGACACATCAGGCTGAGTTAAACCACACAGGGAGATCTGATCCCTGAGCGTGGCAGCACAGCCCCCACTGGCACTGGAACCTCTTGCTTGTGGCTCAAATCAACACAGCTCCATTACAAACAAACCCGTGGGAGGGAGAGGCAAAGAAAGAATCCCTCGAGGAATCTGCAAGGCACTGGCGGAGCTAAAAATAACCAGCACCACCAAATCAATCTAGAAACTGAAAGCTAAAATCCCTAATAATAGAGGGTTGCCAGGTGGAGGAGGGAGATGCCTGGCACCCTGCGCCCTGGCTCTGCCCACCAAGGGTCCTGCGGAGAGTGGGGGCACAGGAATGTGGGACTGAGGGAGCATCGCTGCCTCTGGCTGCCTCCAACAGACATCAGCTCCCATGCAGGGAAGCATGGCATTGTTTCCCTGTTGTTTCTTACCTTTGTGCTTTCAGATTGCCTCTCAAGATGTTCCAACTGACTCCAAAGAACCAAGGTGCTTGAGCCAAAATCCCCAGTCCCTCCTCCACTCCATTCCAAGCTTCAGAAATGGAGCCAAATCTTGTGTCCTTGCCAGTTCTGGTCACCATTTTTCCCACATCTCTCCGATAAAATAGGTCTGATCTCAGGACTCATGTCTTTATCTATCAGTGCTTGGCTCTGTTATTTTCCCCCTTCCAGACCCCTCCAAGGATGCATATCCCAATCCAGGCCTTCCATCCCTGAGCATGTGCCATCACAGAAACCTCAGAGTGCGGGTCACTATGATCTCACAACTGTAAAGTAACAGAAACACTCTTGGAAAGTGGATAAAAGGTTCAGGATGGCAACTCAATTGCAATGTGAAATTCAAACGTGAATTTTAGGACTTCACAGGACCACAAGAATCTGGCCTGGATGTGGTTGTGGTAGGTCAGCAGGGTGGAAGAGTCCTGAGTTTGTTCACCAGACACACACCTTCCCAACCCACTGGAAGGTCTCAGCACATGGGCAGGGACCTGCTCCTGTCCTCCACGTCCCCAACACCAGCAGGGAAGAATGCATCCCAAGGGGGACTGGGAGAGCCCCCCTTGCTCGTGCCATGCCGACCCCCACGCTACCACCTACAGCAGGGTGACATGTCCACAGTCAAGCAGAGATGTGCCATGGGGGGCTACACCCAGCCTCGGTCTGTCCCCACTCCAGCCATGGCACAGCCCCCCTGGATCCAAAGGGCAGAACTGGAGGGACATGTGGCAAGGACAGGCCACCCAGAAGCAGGGATAGGAGCTGGGGAGGACGTAATTCGATGTCTTGCCCTTGCCTCCCCCACCCCGGCTCAGCTCGGGTGACGAACGCTGCAGGAAGGGGATGCTGCTCTCCTGACACCATAAACGCTGCTAATCCCGCGGCTTTATCTGTCACTTCCGCGCCGGCTGTGGGACCCAGCACCCTCCTGCTCGGCTCCCAGGGCGCTCCAGCAGGTGCTGCACGGCTTCTGACTCCACTGAGCTCTGCTCCCTACCTGCCTCCCGGCTACCTGCTTCCCCCATCCCAGCTCCTTGCTCCTTCGTTTGCGATAAAAAGTCTAGGAAAGGAAGAAGGGTGTTGACAGTGTGTTTGTTAAATGAAATGAGCTGGGAATGAGTGGGAGCCTCATCAGGGAGTGCTCTCAACTCTCCTGGCAAAAAGGTAATTCTCTGGGCTGGGAGGGGAGAACAGGACTAGAGTGGGGCTGGGGACTCCTACGTGGGGTAGATGCCGACACAGGGCACTCCTACAAGGGCAAGGAACTATGGAAGCACGGGGGCAAAGTTGCCAGTGGCCACCAGCCTCTGCCCTCCTGGGTGCCTCCCGCCCCACTGCTCCCTGCGGGACGCCCACATCCCTCACACTCCCGACCTCCAGGGACCAGCAGCTCGCCCTGACGTTCCCATCCAGCACCCCCTCTCTGGCTGTGAAGCTAGAGCCCTGGACATGCCTGGAAGGGTCTACCCAGGGACACAGACCCTAGCCTGGGGGTCCCCAGGGCAGTGCCCACCCGGGCCAGTGCCAGATCTCTGTCCAGGAGCCCCAGAGGCAGATAACCTGCACTGTGCAAGTGCTGGGGCATGCAGCTCGGCAATAGCCCAGCTCTCCAGCTCAGGAATGTCCAAATAAATACAGAAATACATAAAAAGGCCATAAATAAGGTTGCCTGAGATGGCTGTTTGTCTCCCGCCTGGCCAGGACCCCTGCTCCCCCGCTGCTGTTTGCCTTGGCAGATGACAGCTGGGTAATTTGTTTCCATTGCAATGAAGTCCCAATTAACTGGAATAAACTTTTTACACTAAGTGTGTTTGTTTAACAAACTGGCTCTTTCAGAGCCTCACCGAGACCTGATTGATGCATTTGAGGGGAGTGGAAACATGCTGGGTGCTTGGACATTAAAGCTGCAGTGTCTGAACAGGCTGGGGCTGAAAGGGCTCTCTCTGTGTTTGGGAAATCAAAGCTGACACCTCTGATGTCTGGACTGGGACAGGGATTTCAGCATGGCCTTTGTGTACAAATATTGACAGTTTCTCATTTGCTGTGGGCAACACCTCCTCCAGTGTCCCTGTGGGGCAGGAGATTCCCCCAGGACCACACCCCGCTCTGCTGGGAGAAAGTGGGATCCATCCCGCTGCTAGGATGCATGTGGTCCCTCCTGGGGACAGCACTGGGGGCTTCAGCCAACAAACTAAATCCCAAAGAAAGGTGGGATTGACTCCACAGGGCGCTCTCAATGAAGCAGAACCAATGTCTGCAGCAGCAGCCTCGCTCCTCCTCCCAGCCTGCAGAGCTCAGGGCTCATGAAGCCATTGATTTACAGCAGCAAAGCCAAGATGGTGAGAAACCAGTCTGAGATGGCTAGAAATTGGTTGAGAGTCTGAGCCTGGTTCACACCAGAGTCTTCAGCAACACTCTCCAGCTGAGGGGAGGTGATAGAACAGAGAAATCTGATAAAAGCCCAGAAGCAGAGTCCTCCTCATCCTCAGAACCACTCGGTTGGGATGGAAACAGCAAAGCCAAGTGGACAAATTGCACAATAGGGATCTGGCACAACTGGAACCCAAGGCAGGCAGTGAAGACACTGGGCAGGTAGATGGGCTGCCTGGACACATCTGGAGACAGCAGCTCTTGTGCTGTGCCTCCTTTGGGAACATTACTGCTGGGAGCACCCTCAGCACAGGCTAAACTAAGCCCCCACACTGCCAGATGGTGGCCTAGGATCCAGAGGGACAACAGAGGAACACTGTGGGGAAAATATGACCCAACCACTCCTGGCAGTGATGTCTAAGGCAGGCACCAAGCACCACTGCTGGCTCTGGTGGGATGTCCCACGAGGAGGGAAAAGCCATGGCACAGCTTCGTGGCAGAGCCCATGTCAGGACCAGCCTCACGCTGGAGCTGTATTCCAGATGCCTGGTGAGACTCTGCATAAATAATAAGCACTTCTGGAAAAAAAACCACTTCTGACATCCAAGGGGACAATGAGTGCAGCTGAGCTTTCTCTCCCTGGGTGCTTTTTCCTTCCTACCTCAAACTGCAAAGGAAAACCTCTAACAGACCCTGCTTGAGGACTGTCATCACCAGAGGTGTACTTGAAGCATTCACTGGGAAGGCTTTTCTATTTCAAATCTAAAAATGGGAATTTGCAGGTCCTAGAATTCCTTTCATCTGCTTCTCCAGTCCATTTCCTCAAAACACCATTTCCATTTACTGTGAGACAAGGTGTTTTCCTGTGGCTGGGGGTTTAGCCGATTTCCCACAATCCCTCCATAAAATGCCCCAAAGTCTGCCTGAAGTCAGCCTGCCTCAGCTGTCCACAGCTTGATTCAGTCAAGTCTTTAATTTAGGTGTAAATACCATTATTCATTGTTCCAGGCCCTGGCACAGGTTGCCCAGAGAAGCCGTGGCCGCCCCATCCCTGGAAGTGTCCAAGGCCAGGCTGGACAGAGCTTGGAGCAACCTGGGATAGTGGAAGGTGTCCCTGCCCATGGCAGGGGTGGAATGAGATGAGATGAGATGAGATTTCCAACTCAAACCATTCTGGGATCCATGATTCTTCAGTAATTATTATCAGCTCATCCTATGTTCAGGATGTGTTGAAGCCACCAGTGGCAGCACTGATAGCAGAGCTCTGCACTGACTGCTCCCTGTGCAGTCCATGGGGAGAAAAGAATTAATTTCCCCATAAATTAGATGGAATGCTGGTTGTGGTACCCTTTCCCACGATGTCCTAAGCCTGAAGAGACAAGTGAGCACACTCACCCTCATCCCTTCCCACTGCACAGCCACCACACTACCCTAAATCCTGTGTCTGTCAGTGCCAGAAACCTGTGGGAAAGCTGAAATCCTTGGATCACCCTCCATGCACACAGCTTTGTCAGGATGCAGGCAAGACAGTGCGTTTTACTCCTTTAACACCCTTACTCACACTTTTCCCTGAGCAAATTAGCACTATCTCCATGTTTCCCCACAGGCTGCCCAGCACAGCCCAATCCTGCCTGATTATCCCTCCCAGAGAAAGAGCTGTAGGAGCTCCCAGAGATCCTGCTGATTGCTCACAGGACCTGTGGCTGCCCCATCCCTGGAAGCATTCCAAGAATGGGGCTTGGAGATACCTGTGATACTGAAAGGTGTCTCTGCTCATGGCAGGGGGTAGAAGTAGATGACTTTACGTCCCTTCCAACCCAAACCCTTGTGTCATTCTCCAGTTCTGTGGCCCAGCTGTCAATCTGGCACTGCAGATGAGATCATAGAGAGAAAATACCACAATGGTATTTGAATAAAAACCCAGATTCATCTGTGGCTGTTCCAAGAAACTGTACCAGAGCCCTGCTCGTGCGGTGCTGAAGGGCAAAGCTCTTGAGATGATGTGAGGCAACGAGGTGAAGGAAGGAGAATGAGGAATGGGAAATTTTTCCTCATAAGCAAGAGTTGAAGGCACTCAACACTCCTGGAAGTGCAACACTGCTGTGCATGATCGGCAGTGCCTGTGTGGGAGGGTGGCAGGGAGTGAGGAGGAGGGCACTGCACACTTACAATACACACCATTATACGTTTTTCTTCGCAATTACAGATATTTTAGCAGTTGGTGCTTGAATAAACACATATTTACCTTCTCACCAAGGACTGGGACGAGACACAGCACATCATACCTGAGCCAGCTGCAGGAGCTCAGCCTTAAATGCATGTTCCCAATGGATAAGAAATAATGTGTTAGCAGGGATTTGGGTCTGTGAGTCTCACACTGGGAGACAGAGCCAACAGTAAAATCATGGAATCGTGGAAGGGTTTGGGTTCCATCTGGTTCCAACCTCCTGCCATGGAGCACAGAATAGTGTACAAATGAAAAATTACAATATATAGGAAAATGATTAGGGGAAGTAAAGAAGGGGGAAATGCACAGCTGGACGTGGAAAATTTGCTATTGGGAGCCAAAGACTAGCCATAGGTCTGGTTTTAAGGAGCACTGGGGCTACTCTAAAGCAGAGTCCACAGGACTGCTCAAATGGTGCAGAAAAGGAAAACATAGTCCATATTTATTCTGTGTTTGGGAAAAAATGTGAGTAAACTAATTCCTAGAAGAGATGAAGCTCTCCTAAATCATTAGCATCCATGCTTATATCGAATGTGGTCGAACAGCACCAACCAGCCAGCACAGCCAACATGTACATGGGGAGAGGTTTTTGGCCTCTGCTGCTTGTTTTGAGCAAAGCTCAGGCTGCCACATCCAGGTGAAAATGGCTCCTTCTCCCCAGCATTCCCACCCGGCAGTAAGGGTGATCTAGTTAACAATCAAATAGTCAGCCTGATATAGGACCCAGAAGGCAGGGCTCATCTGGAATTAAATTAAGAAATAATTAAAGGATGTAAGTTCTAATTAAAGTCAGTCAGTGTGTCTTGGTGGAAGAGATCTTGTCAAATGATCCTGATGTCACTCTGTAATGAACACTCACTTCCAGGAAAAGGCCTTGTGCACGTCCCAGCTGCGCAGGCAGAGCTCTCGGTGCTCCTTGACATTCTGATTTCAGAAGATGGGGCTGTGCAGCCCCAATCAAGCACTTTAAATATATTTAGAGGCAGCTGGCAGGTCTCACACAGGAGGTGTCAATGTGGAATCAGTAGCGAGGCTCCATGGGGAATACACCAGTCGATATTTCCATCGATGATCACGATGGAAATACAAAATCCTCACTCAAAAAATTAGTGGATGACAGGAAGATTGATGTAATGGTAAATATTGATGAGGAGAGAGGGAAATGTGGGCTGCCTGGTAATGCTGAGCCCATTCAAACACTGTACATGATAATGCAGCCCAGCATGGGATAACACAGGCTGTATCTCTGAACAGGGACTGGATCCTAGACAAGAGGGAGCCTCCAGGAAGGGTCAGAGGTCACCACGGGTGATCAGCCCAGCACAAGGCTCTAATGTGATGCTGTGATGAAAAAAGCTGATGCAGTTCTTGGGGGAGAGCAGGAGAGCTGCACATACTGCACTGCTGGGACTGCCACTGCCACTCCTGCAATTAAGGTGTCCACATTTTAAAGGGACACTGAAACAGCAGAGAACCCTGGAGGGATGAGTCACAAAATTGATCTGAGGGCTTGAGAAAATATTGTGCTGTAAAAGATTTGAGTTATATTGAGTTTATTGATAAAAATCTGCCACCCACAAAAAACCAGAGTGGTTCCAACTGCTTTTATCAGTGATACGTGCCAGGACGCAGAGACTGGGAAGTGGAGCCCAGCAAATTCTAGCGAGTTTTGGGTCAGGATTAGATACATCTCAGGGATGCTCAGAGAATTAGAAAACTCTCAGAAGGCAACCAAAACCTCTCCAGGAGATTGTGGGTAATTTATATCCCTGCAGTACACAGGAGGCCAAAGGAGTGATCTAACAGACCCAGATCCCACCCAAACAAATCCCAGCAGGCATCTGGAGCTCCAGGGCTAACTCCTGCCATGCACCACAGTGACTGTTCAGGAGGGGTGTTTAATGGCTTTAAACTGACAGAGAGCAGGTTTGGAGTGAATGCTAGGAAGAAATTGTTTCTTGTGAGGGTGGTGAGGCCCTGGCACAGGGTGCCCAGAGAAGCTGTGGCTGCCCCTGGATCCCTGGAAGTGTCCAAGGCCAGACTGGATGGGGCTTGGAGCAACCTGGGATGGTGGGAGGTGTCCCTGCCCATGGCAGGGGCAGGAACTGGATGTATTTTCAGCTTCCAATCCAAACCATTCTGGGATCCTACAAGACAGTCCTGGCCTTGGAGCAATGACGAGCTGGGGTGGCACTGAGCTCCCCAAAGCAGAACTTCTGAGCTACAAGTCCAGCTACCTCTGAGGAGTCCCCATCAAGTCTTGTGCCAGAAGCAAAGCATGAGGGAAAAGATCCCTCTGTCTTGGAGAAAGCCCAGCAGGGATTACTGGCTGAGCAGCCCAGGCAACACCTCTCCCCACTTCTCCCTTTTGTACTCGGCTGTATTTGGGACCGATGGCTGCTGTGGGTGGGAGCAGAACCTCCCATGGCTAAAGCATTTCTGCGTTGACTCACTGCAGCAAACATTTTGCTCTCTTGCTTACAGGAGAAGGTAGATTTGGTTATTAGTTAAAAAATGCCCATCTTCCTAGGCTTGATTCCCTTTCCATGATTAATGCCAGGCGCCACAGCCATGGCAGGGCTGCAGCTGGTGCTTTGGTAGCTCCTGTGCCAGCCCGAGGGCTGAGCTGGCAGCGTTATCCTCGCAGCCCCAGAGGAGAAGGCAGCCCCGGGCCCCAGCCAGCAGGGCAGACAGATGCCATGCCCATGTCCCCGCCTCGTGGCCCAGGGAGCCTAGTGGGCCGTGCCCACTCTGCTCCCTGCTTCCAGAAAAAGCAGCAATGAGAGGGACCCCATGGTAAGCAAGGAGCCTTGTGCTGCCCAGGGGCACCGCAGGGGGACAAGGGCTGAGCCCCAGTCCCTGCTGGCATTTCATGGGGACAGAATTCCCTCAGTGCTAGGGGGTAGTGCACAGTGCAGGGGAACACACACCCTTCAGCTGGGACAACAGGAAGCACAACAGAAAGACTTTGAGTCCTTGTGTGGCAGTGCTGGAGACAGGGAATCAGGGACGGGCAGGTTTTTAATTGGACTGGAATTGAAATTACAGGGGAGATAACATCCAGTCCTGCTTTGATATAAAGGAAGGGGCTGAGGGGATCAAGGAAAAAAGCCCTGCAAGTTTCTATGACAACTGGCACAGCAAGAGCCTACACTGCAACCTCACTTAACACGTTAAAAGCTGCAGAGAAACCCAAAACTTTATTTTATACCAGGAGGACCATTCCCAGGAGAAAGCAGGCACATGGCCTGGGGTTGGGCCAGTGGTCCCGTGGCCCGTGCACCCAGTGCAGGGTGAAATGAGTTCAGTCAACCCCAACAACTCCTCCTGCTGTCCCTTGGGCTCCAGGGACCACTAAAACCAAATTCTTGTCCAAACCTTTCTGGGGCCAAGATATTTAGTTCTGGTTATCAAAAGAGCTGATGCCATCTAGGGCATTTGTACCCTGAAAAACCATGGATCCAAAACGGTTTGGGTTGGAAGGGATCTTAAAGCCCATCTCATTCCAAGCCCCTGCCATGGGCAGGGACACCTTCCACTGTCCCAGAGTGCTCCAAGCCCCGTCCAACCTGGCCTTGGACACTTCCAGGGATTTGGCAGCCAGAACTTCTCTGGGCACCCTGTGCCAGGGCCTCCCCACCCTCACAGCAAAGAATTTCTTCCCAATACTGAATGTAAGTCTCTCCTCTTTTCCTTTAAAATCACTCCAGTTTGTCCTATCACTGCCTGTCCATGTAAAAAAGTCACTCTTCCTCTCTTTAATAAGCTCCTTTAAGTACTAGAAGGCTGAAATGAGGTGGCCCTGGAGCCTTCTCTTCTCTAGGCTGAGCACCCCCAGCTCTCCCTGCCTGTCTCCAGAGCAGAGGGCCCAGCCCCTGAAGCATCTCTGTGGCCTCCTCTGGACCCATACTGTGTGCAGAGCACCCCACCATGATCCTCCAGGCCCAGTGGGCACAGGAGCCCAGGGTAGGCACTCTCACCCAGAACCATGGTCTTCAGCAGGCCCTCCCAGCTGCCCTTCCTGGCTGCTGTGGGGACAGGACAAGAGCAGGACAGCCAAGCCTTTCACAGGGGGTCCTGCTCTCTTCCCCAGGTACAAACTGGTAGCAGTTTCCAGCTTCCCAAGCAAACAGTGATGGGCAGGGAGCCCAGAACCACAGTGCAAACCAGCAGGGTGATGGCTCCTCCACACCTGAGCTCCTGTTGGATCACTGCCAGCACTGCTCCTCCTCCTGGGCCATGTCCCATTCCCTCCACATCCCAGAGGAGCAGCCTGGACCTGGCTCTTCTGAACTGGCAGATCAGCTGCACTCAGAGGTCCAGAGCAACCCCCTGCCATGCCGTGAGATACCCCCCGTTCATTCCCACTTCTCCTAATAACCAGCTCCCTGCTACTTCCCACTGCTCATTCCTGCTTCTCCTATCTCCCTGCTCCCAGGTTGCTCAGGGTTAGCTCTGCTCTCCATTCCCAGACTGGCATTTGTTGAATGACTACATTTCTTTGAAGTGCCTTTCCAGGATTCTCTTCCTTTCTCTACACTCCAAGAGGATTAAAGCCCCTCCACCTGCCTGGAGCTCAGACTGAATCCACTGGCCAGACTCCAGGGGAAGTGTTTTATAAGTTTGCTGTACAGTTTCAGTGGCTCGGTCCCACTGCCAGGACACCCCAACCAGCACTAGAATCTTCTTTAATTATATTGTGTTTAAAGGAGATCACTCCTTGATTCTCCAGATATCTGCCTTAGCCAGGATTTGGGGTTGGAAGCAAGGAGCTTGTGTTCATGATCCCTTCTGGAGGGCTACACTCCCCTTCAGCTTCCAACCTCACCCACCCAAGGAGCACCCACCCCACAGATCTCAACACTTCCACCCTCCACAGCTCTGCCATCCCACTGCCACCAGATACGTTGGTGATGGTGCTTCATCCTTTCCAGCAACCAAAGCTGAGAGCATTCTCCAAACCTGGGAGTGGTTTTTGGGATAGTTTCTTGCAGCATTGAATATCCCAATGAGTATCTTTCAGTACGGAGAGATGGTCTTGGCATTGCTTCTCCTACCTCATAGCTCCCCGGTGTCACTGGCACCATCTCTTCCTCCCCACTTCCCCTGTGTGTCCTCCTCCCTCTGCTCAGCACTTGGAACAACTCTCAGCCACCACAGAAGAAGTCAAACAGCCTATAAGTGTGTGATTATCATCATTACTACAGCAATAATGTCTAAGGGAAGGAGGTACTGAAATGAAAATCTGGCTTAGGAACACATCACGCTTATTACGATGGTCCTTAATGCTTCCAAAATGTAAATACTGATTCCTAGAGCCTTAAAACCACCAATGTTTTATGAGATAATGATTCAGCAAGGAAACACTTTAATCTAAGTGCTGGCATGGCAAGATTGGAGTCTGGGAGATGAAATGTTCTGCTGTAAGGGCCAGGTGACAAAGAATTAGCTGCGGAGACAGCTCCCTGTAATGACTGCGAGGCAAAACAAACAGGAGCTGCTGCTTTCTGGGAGGTGGTTTCAAAGGTTCCTCGCATGTTTGCACATCTGAAGCTGGAGGACAGAGGGCGGGGGCAGCCTTTAATCTGAGGTGGAGACAGAGCCACGAGGTGCCTGCCTGAAAGGGCCGTGGGGTCCTGCTGCTGCAGGAATGGGCTCTGAGACAGCCGGTCTCTTCCACACGGCCACACTCTCCCAAGGGACGGGAGGAGAGGATCAGTGGAGAGCAGTTTGTGTCACTACAGCTGTGGCTCTCCTGACACCTTAAAGTGCCTAGCAGATATTCCCTGCTCCCGAGTGATGGCTCCCTGACAGTTGAGCATCGCCCTCGGCACCGGAGGCAGCACAAGGGGGGATGAGGGCAGCTCCCACTGCAGAGCTGTGACACTTTATTAAGCCCAGGTATTTCAGGCTGCATTTGCTGGGGGTTTATGAGTGTCATTACTATCAACATTTCCTTCTGCTTTAAAGAAAATGAGCTCCTGACATTGAAGAGCAAATATGTGCCAGGGGCAATTAGCAAACACACTGGACAACCTTGGTTCCTGTCAAGACACTTCCACCCAGTCCTGCCAGGAGAGCTATTACCTCCTGTCCCAGGAAAGCCTATTCTAGTCTCTGAGCATGGTGTACTTGTCCCTGGGTCCTCAGCCAGTGGCTCCTTGCTCAGAAAACTGCCTTGACAGAGAAGTCAGGGCCCTGTGTTAGAAGTTTGAAAGGACCTCTGGAAGCCTGGATACAGCATTACAGCTGTATTACAGCACCTTCCAAAAGTGGGGTGACAAACGAGTGAGCGGCTCAGGGGTTGGACTGATACCACTCCATGTTTCTTCCCTGATCCCTACAATCTCTGGTCAGATCCCAGACAGAGCTTGGCTGCAGCCAGGGCTGCAGTAGGGGAAGCATGTGCCCAGACTGCATCAGATGAGTTTTAGGTCAGGATAAACCATTCTGACATCTGAACACACCTTTTTGGAAACACAGGAAGGCACCTGTACCTGTTCACGTAGGATGGCTGGAGCCAGTGCAGATGAGGACACCTGTGCAGATTTTGACTCACAGCTGGACTTGTGATTCCCAACATGCCAGGTTCCTCTCTCAGGTATTTCAGCTACGGGAGCTCTTTATGTGCCTGTGGTTGGTCCTTCCTTGGCTGGTCTCTATACCTTTCAGTTCTCAATTGAGGTAACTTTTCTTAAGATCAATGCTTCAGCATTCTCGACTCAGGCTTCATCCTTCCATTTACCATGGGAAGAGGGAACTTCTCATGTCCAGACTAAAAACCAAGAGACCCAGCTCCTGACAGGGGCCAGCTCTTGCAGGAATATCCATGAGCACCACCACTGAAGCCCTTGGGAGCAGAAGGGCTTCCCCCAGAGCGGGCAGCCGCAGCATTTCAGCTCAAGTAGCTCCATTCTGGGCACCTCTGACTTCCTATAGCAGAGATCCACCTTCACTGCACCTGCCTGTGTTCTTTCCACTGCATATTGGGGCAACCCAGTGGGAGATCTGTGCCTCAAAGCCTCATGGATGGACTGGGAGGAGGGGAAGGGCCATCAGAGGCTGATGGGCGAGGGTGGACACAACTCCATGCCCTTGGATCAGCACTGGGATATTCCAGGAGCTTAGGAAACACCCGGCTGCTGGCTGAGACCGACTGATGGGAACTGTGGGGTAAGGACAGCATTTCCATTTCTGAAAGGAAGAGGCAACAAAGGAAGGAAAGGAGTCACTCCAGGAGACACAAGGAAATTCAGCAGATGAAGTACCTGATGTCCAGTAAGGAGGAGGGCACCTGATTAGAGCAAGCCGAACGTGGCAGCAACGGAGCAGGAGTCACTCCCAGGACAAGCAGTGACAAAACTCATGGCTGAGATTTCTGGCATGTGTGTCTCCTTTTTCTGCTTTCAGGACCAACACCTGCTGTGGGAGAGCCCCAAAGCCTGACACAAGAGCAAGGTGGCTCCGACCCTGCTCCCACAGCTCAGGGCTTTGGTGGCAGATAAGCCAATGCCTGAGAAGCCAGAAAAGGAAAAGCAGAAGCATGGTCGAGTTTGCTCCAGCACAGGGGAACTACGGGACCAGTTACACACTGCCAGAATTCTCTCAGCTCACCAGCCTCACTGCACAGATGTGTCCAGGAACCACCACAGTTCAGCTCAGCTCTGGGAACCAGCTGCTTCCCATGCTCTGGCTGCTCGCTACCACCTTGCCCAGGGCTTGGGGAACTGTGAATCTGGGCTGTAGAGCTGCTCAGAAGAGCTGAGCTGTCTCAAGTCCTTGGCAGGGCCACCAGACCTCTGGCATTTTCCAGCAACCTTTCTCTACTGAGGAAGACCAGCTCCAGCCCTGCCAGAAACTGAAGGGCTCCATAGAGAGCACCCAGTCCAGCCTGGCAGACAGACTGCCACAGACACTGTGTGGCATCAGCTGGTGGATCAAAAAGCCAGATGGGATGGGGGCAGTGGTACTAGGCCACATCATGGCCACAAACTTACCCATCACAAGCCCAAAACAGCCACTGAGGAGTGTAATTGGGCTGGGCATTAACCAAAGTCGCAGTGTTATGATCAGCCAAGTTACAGCTCCTGGGCCAAACCACGGAGGTCCCATGGCCTTGTGGCACAGAGAAACAAACACCCATAAAATATCCTGTATCTACAAGAGCTCCTGCACTGGCACCCCTCCCTACCACCACCACTCTGACCCAGCAGCTCCACACCTTCAGTGAGATGGGAAGCCCATGTTCTCCCACTCAAGGTAGAGAAACATTCCTCATTTCTCAGAGGAGATGAGTTATAAACGCAGCACCATGAATTGTTGCTACCAACTGCCAAAACCACAGGAAATGGCAGGAAATCTGGACAGTAAGAGCTCTTTACATACTTCCTCCAAATCTCCTACTTCAAAGCTTCAGCTGGAACAGAGACATTGGGAGATGCTTCAACCTGTTCTAAACCTGCTTCTCAAAACACAGACTCCTCACAAACACAGCCTACAGTCAGGAGCACCGAAATCTTGGACAGCTGTTGGGAGAGGTCACAAAAACACAGCCATGAGTTCTTTGCCAAATGTGTGTTCATGTTGTTGTGGCATCCACAATGACTGCATAAACTCCCGTGATATTCCTCTGATCTCCCAGAAAGCCATGTGGCTAAACAGCCTGGGAAATGGCTCTGGCTGTATTTCCAGAAGTCTTTATCTGCTTGAGGTCTTGGAAAGCTGATGAGCTGCACTGCCTTGGCATGAACAGGCAGAGGAGCTCCCTCAAATCAGAATTTCAGTATGGGCTGAGACACCAGCACCGATTTTTAAAAACTCTTGCTGGCATAAAGAAGAGTCAGCAAATAACTGAAGAACATACACACACCCCACACTTGCTCTCCCACCACAGACAGTGAGCAGGCAGCTCTGTACAGCATTCCCTGACACAGCCTGTCACCCCTGGACACGTTCCCCATGAGGTCAAGCTGAACATGGACCAAGGATGCTGCCACACTGCCACATACTTTTGGGATGTAGTGCTGCAGGAATGCTTGGGAAAGCAGCAAAGAATAAGCAAGAGCAGAAGGACAGTGAGCTTTGGAGGAGAAATTTCCTCAACACAATTCCTTCTGAATTTTCCAAAGCCATGCTCCCCTGACAATTCTACCCATCAAAGTGCTGTCCCACAACTTCAAATCCACCTATGTTTTCTGTATTTTTTTTTCAGAAGAAAGGCGATAACCTGAAGACCTTCACTTCCCCAAGAAAGCAGGAGCAACACAAGGTCCCATAGGCAACGTGCTCAGCAGCACAACACATAATTCAATGATGGGGCAGAACCCAACCTCTCAGCAGGGCTTTTAACAGAGTTTGTCATTATCCAAATGATGATGGGAACAAACCTGTCCTTCCAGCAAGCACAACGTTCTTGCCTGGAAAGTGCCATGCTGTGGCGAGGTTCTGTTACCTAATCCACACACCAAGTAACTAACTGCTTGTCTTGGTGGAGTGGTTTGCAGTAATTTTCTCATGTCCATGGCTCTAAAAACCCTCTTGCCTTCCTCTCTCCCTGCAGCTCACAGTGCTGTACCAAACGCAGCGGGTGGATGACAACGGGCACCAACGTCAGTACACGGCTGTGGGAGATGCACTTTGAGATGAGCCTGTTGTGACACACAGCGAAACCCTTTGATTCTCCAAAGCAGCTCAGCTGTGTAAACCAGGAGCACAGGGAGCTAGAGGTGGGAAAGGTCAGCCTTACACCCCTCTCTCCCAGCTCTGTCCCCCAGGCTCAGTCAAGCTGTCACGGTTCCTTCTGACCTGATGGAAGAATTTGCATATGCCCTGAAGCCAGGATGACTGACAGCCCTTCCACTGTTATCCTCACTTGTGTAATTGCAGCAGCTATTCTTGTGCACTGAAATGTCTAATCTTAGCAAGCCATGGAGCTGCTGGGTAATATGGACCAGCCGGGAATTTCCATGCAATTACTCACCACTGCTACTGGCACTTACTTTGGCTGGTAAAAGTCCTTCTTGTCTGCTGACCCCAGGCTCTGCAAGACACAAAAGACAGATGTATTTATTTTTTTAACCCTTTGCCAAGCAAGTATCACTGATGAGGATGTGTAGGGAAGTAATGAAAGGCACATGTCTGTTATTTTCCTGCCCAATAGGTCTGGGCAGGCTGGCTGGACAGGACAGCTTGGATGTCCAGCCATAGGCAGAGCCCAGAGCAGCCAAGGATATAAAAATAGAGAGTTAAACTAGAGGTGAGAGGATGCATTAGATCTGAACTCAATGTACTCAGGCATGTCTGTGCATCCTGCGGAAGTGTGGTACCTTGTGTCAGGAGAGGACTCAAGTCCTTTCAAGTCAGCCCAGCTGGAAAGAGGACAAAGCTCAGAGGGGCTGAGCCATCACCACTGCAGAGACCCTCTGGCAGGTCAGGGACTGAACCCCAGGCCCATAGTTCCTGCCAGAAGCAGGACAACAAAATTCTTCTGCCAAGAAAACCTCATCAGGCCCCAAGCACGTGCAAGACTGGGAAGGAGAGATAGTCCTGATGCTCGCTCAGATTCCCAAGTGCCTCCAACTCCTCCCCCAGCACTAAAAGTCTGAGAGCACCACAGATGGGCTGTGCCAGGGTCCCCTGTGAGACAAGCCTCCCCATGGGGATGCTGGGGGCAACGGGCACTGCACAGACTCCACCTGGGGTGCATGGTCAGGTGTGTGCATGGCACACACACAGCTTGTGCACAGCTCCTCACACCCAGGGGGCCGTGTACCCCACATACATCCCGGTCTCTCCCCCAGCACACCTTGTCCCAGAGGTGCCCACAGCAGGGACTGGCCCTCAGCCCTGCTCCGAGGCCCCAGTGCATGACAGTGCTCCCTGAGCACAGAATGGTACCTGCACCAACAGATGTGCAGGGCAGGCTGTGCCCAACACAGCGGGATGCTCGCGGCAGGTGGCACTGGGAGAGACAGACACAGACCCACCAGACCTGGGTGTCACCAAAGCCGTTGCACCGCCACAGCCCTCTCCTCCTTCTCCTTTTTCTTCTCCTCCTCCTTCTCCTTGTGCTGGGGATGATCCTTGTCCTTGCACGTTGTGGGGTGGGGGGCGGTGAGCAGCAGCACAGGGTGGCCCCGCCGCTGTCCCTGTCCCCGTGTGTTGGTGCGTGCAGGCTCGCAGGAACCGCTGGGGCTCTGGGGCCACTGTTACAGTTTTGCTCCGTGGTTGCCAGGCAATGGCGAGCTCCAACTTGAAACAGCAGGAGCAGCAGGGCCGAATGCTAATCAGGGCTGAAAGAGCGATCCCAAAGCTCCCCCTTGCCAGCCAAAGCAAAAGAGAGCTCCCACCAAAGCCAGCAGGGAGAGGATCACACCAGCTTTTAAGCAGGCAAGGATCCACTGTCACCAAAACATAACCAAAAGGGAACTCTGGCCAAGTCGGAAAGATGGGGATGTGGTTCTGTGGTGGGTGACCCTCTCCATGGCATAGAGACATTGGTTGGTCACCAGCACAGTGGGGAGGCTGCAGCCAACCCCACAGCACAGAGTACATCAGTCTGCATGTGTGACATCCTTGTGCTCAGCCTAGGGCACACAGAGGTCTCAGGGCAGAGCTGGGAGCACACAAGGAGCAGCTTCCCTTTGGGGTGAGAAGCTCATTGGAACAGCTGGAGCTGTGCCAGGGAGGTTTAGGTTGGATATCAGGGAAAGGTGCTTCTCCCAGAGGGTCCTGGCACTGCCCAGGCTCCCCAGGGAATGGTCCCGGCCCCAAGGCTGCCAGAGCTCCAGGAGAGTTTGGACAGGGATACCCAGGGTGGGACTGTTGGGGAGTCTGTTCAGGGCCAGGGGTCGGACTGGGTGATCCCTGTGGGTCCCTCCAACTCTAAAAATCTTGTGATTCTGTGGTTCTAAGGTGTCACCTGCCCTTGTGCCAATGGTCAATATTCAAGAGCTCTGAGCAGCCCCACTGGGTGGAGATAGGGACAGCCCCTGGTGGTCCCTGATGCTTCTCTGACCCCATAGCAGCAAGAATCTGCAACAAAGCCCCAAGAGTCAATGGCCAGACACCAAACTGGGCTGATCCAATACTGGCACAACTTGCCCAGATAGGTGGTGGAGTCTCCATCCTTGGAGACATCCAAGACCCATTGCCCAGGAGAAATCCAGGGTAGGTGACCCTGCACTGAGCAGGGGACTAGGCTGAGAGATCTTCAGGAGACCCCCAGATCTACCAAACCACTCCATGCATTCCCAAGACAGAAGAAAAATGAGCATAGCAATAATTGCTCAGGGTGAGTGATGGGACCTGAACAATGGGAGCTGTCCTGCATGCCCACAGCACATCCAGGAACAGCTCCAGTCCTTCCAGCACAGCATTCCCATATGGTATTTCCTTACTTCTTTAAACTTGACACCCAAAACCCAAAGTGGTACTTCCCAAACTATGGATCGGTTTCAACAAAGTTCATGAACCACGACAAATTCAGTTCCTTCTGCTCTCTGTGCTAGTGGGGATCACAGAGAACTGCTGATATTTAAGGAGAAATCACCTGCAAACAGCATTCTCAACACTATTAAACAATATCTGGAAAACCTGCACCCCACACAGCCAGACCCTTCATCCAGCCACAGCTGAGGTCTGTGGGAAATGTTCCCATCAATGCCATAGCCAGCAGAAAACTAAGATTATGAATTTGTGGGATGAAACAATGAGGAACTAATTTTGCAGAGAGATAAAATAACTCAACAATAAATTGAGCACTGATTACAGCAATGATGAGCCAAAATTACTGATTTTAAAGCTCATGAAGAAAATAGCAAATAAGGAAGAAAAACAGAATTCCAGCAACATGTCCAAGGAATTGGACCTAGAGCAAGACCAGGAGCTGTGAATCAGCTCCTGGCTGTACTACCACCCCAGTCTGATCTTGAGCCATTTCTTCCCACTTTGTGCCTTAGTTTCCCCATATTGCCCCTGCACAGCCCTTTGCCTCCTCACTCTCTCTCCAGAAGAGAACAGGACCTCACCCAGCAGGCAGATGGAGTTGCACAGGTCAATCCCACCACGCTGCATTTCTCTCTTCTAAGCAAGCACAAAAGCAAGGTGGCCATGGATACAAAAGGCTCTGGGAGAGTGTCCAGGAAAGCGCAACAATGACCAGGGAATGGAGCCCAGTTGGCTGGAGGCCCTTCCAAAGGCAGGGAGGTCACAGCATCCTGGTAGGAATTAGAGCACTGAGAGAGCTTAGAGCCCACCCTGGGAAGATCCTCTTCATCAGGGGATCAGTGATGGCTTGAAGAGGTTAATGAGGAGTCACGCAGGGAATGGGCGAGGGAGGCCGTGGGCAGGACCAGCCGTGGGCACTGCCTCCTGTAGTGCCACACACAAAGGGACAGCAGCAGCCCAAGGGGCAGCAGCAGGACTGGGACAGTGCCACCAGTGCCACCTTGGTTCCACTGGGTATCGCAGTCTCAGTCACATCCACAGGAGGGGAAGACAAGGGAGAAGTGGCCAAGGGAAAGGTGGGATGTAGGGAGGCAGGGTCAGGCAAAGGGAACACGCGTCCCGGATCTTTGGAAAAATGTCCTGGCACTTTGCTTGAAAAGAGTTTCAACACCTCCAAATGGGAAGGATAAAGCAGGTTTTAAAGCACTCACTAAACAAACCAGTGAAGAGGGGACAGCCTTACAGGGAGCTGAGGCTGGCTTTTCTTTCCCTGCCTGTGCCTGAAGCCTGGGAACTGAAAGAGGCAGAGGAGCAAAAGGTAGCCTGGTGTTTTCCTGTGCCTTCTGGGAGGAAAGATCAATTCTTCCTGGGCTGAGAAGGGATCTGCAGGCTTCTATCAATGCAAATAAACAATAAAAGCTCAATCCTTGGCCAGTATGCATGCTCTGCTTTTGGATGGTCTCCAGGCTTCCAGAGGAGTGACTGCTTGTGGCTCCTGTGCATCAATGCAGAGCTGGGGATGGCAGAGAGGCACAACTACAGTGTCACTCAGCTCCCAAATCAATCTGGGAGCCTCACAGGCTGCTCAGGGTGCTGGGAGCCCCTGGCCATCCTGAGACAGAGGGAGAGGAGCATCACCTAGTTCAGAGTCCCTGTGAGCCCCAAGCTGCAGTGTGAGTCATCCTCTGGTGGGACCCACTGCTGCTCCTCGTTTGCTCACTTCACTGATGACTCAGGGTTGAGGAAGCACAGTTTAAGTCCCTTAATGAAATAATTTTTATCAGCCTGTCTTTCTAAAACAAACACCACAAGTGAGGCTTGCCCCCATCTCCACCCTTTCCTCCTGAGACACTGAGGCGAGGGATCGTGGGCATGGACAGCACAGAGGCACCTGGGGGGCAGGAGCAGCCCCTGCTGCCATGGCACATGGCACTGGGCACAGCAGCCACCAAAACATCCCAGGATACCCCTCCATGCCTCCAGTGCCCACTCTTCTGCTGCCAGCAGGACCAGGAAAGGAAGGTGGGACACAAGGGTGCTGTCCCAGATGATGAATGCCCCATCCCTGGGGCATGTCCAAGGCCAGGCTGGACAGGGCTTGGAGAAACCAAGGATAGTGGAAGGTGTCCCTGCCCATGGCAGGGGGGACAGAATGAGCTTTAAAGTCCCTTCCAACCCAAACCACTCCTTGATTCTATGAATCTAAGCCAACAGGAGCACTTGAATTTGTTCATTTAATTTCATTTTTCAGGCCCTCACTGAATAATTTTGTGAGTTACACAATGTAGGTAAGATAACAGCCCAGATTCCCTAGGCCAGCTCATCTCCAGAGCCAGCCCTCCTGGTCCCTAGTCAGAATTAGCACAACATTTCTGCAGACAGAAATGATGAGTGATATAAAGGAGTGTGCTGAATTCCAAAATTCAGCCATGCTGGGGAGATAACAGACCTGGGGTTAGAAACAAGGATGCTCATGGACGAGCTAAGACAGAGGCATTGTTTTATTTATTTCTTCCCGCAAGCAGACATCAATCCTGTTGTACTTTTTCCTCTCATAAATGTTGCCAAGCATAATCTTGGCTCATCTTTTTTTCTACGCAGTGTCCCTGGGAGAACAAACTTATTAGCAAGGCTGAAGAAGCCTCATGCAATTATTTAGCAACTACACCAAAATAATCCCCAAAGACCAGTGGCTGCTCACAGGTGGCAGCTTTCTAAGCCATTCCAATAAAATCTGGCTCAGTAACTCCCAGCATAATCAATGCCCACACAAACAAACCAGAGGAAAACTGAGTGATGAGTGATTTTCCCATGCTAGAAGAGGATTCTGCAAAACAAACTCACCAGCCATCACTGGCTGCAGGCTATGCTGCCACTCTGCCATTGTCACCTGCTCACCTGCTGGGACCCCAGAGTCCCTGAGCTGTACTTGGAGCTGGGCTGGACAGATTCCAGGGGGATTTGGGCATAGGCAGGAGGTGCTTGGCCCCCAGGGCAGAGCAAGTTTTGGGGACCATGGCTGCACAGCCTGTCCCCCCCATCCCGGCTGTTTTCCTGGATTCTGGTGGTTCTGCTCCCAGGCACAGCCATTCCTCAGACTCTGAGTATCTGCAACATGCTGCAGTTATGAGTAATCAGGAGGTGATGCCTGGCTGTCGGAAGGGGAATAAAATTCAGAGCCTGGGATGTGAGTGGTTGTTTGGGAAGAGGAAGAAGGAGATGGCAGCCCCCACCCCAGCTCATAGCATCCCCCCAAGCAAGGGCTGGAGCAGCCCCAGGCTGGGCACTCCATGTACCCCATCTCCCTCCAGCCCTCTAGCAAGGGCTGGTTAATGGAGCCAAAGGGCTCTGGGAATGCTGCCTGCCCTCTGTGGACTCCAGCACCCAACCCACCTACCATCACCTTCCCCCAACACTGCATGCCTCAAACAACCCCAGCACTGCTAGGGCCCCGAGGTGATATAGCCCCAAGCAGCCCCAAAACATCGACTGAGGCCACATGAACCCTCAAACCCTAAAACTTGAATTTCAGACTGGATGAACCAGATTGCTGAGCTGAAAATCACACTGAATAACTCCTGCCTTCAGTGTCGGTCCCAGCCTGGAGGGAGTTCCAGGTTACCAGGCTGGGGGCAGCTTTGCACCCCTAAGGCCATCCTGGCTGAAAAGCAGATGCTGCCTGTGTGCTGAAGCATGGAGAACAAGGAATGGAGAACTGGGGTGTCTAATAAAGGGTGGGTGACACAGCAAAACAAATCTGGTGGCAGGGGAAGGGTCAGGTGGGGCAGGCAGTGCTGCCCAGATGGGAAGGGCTGGCTCAAGGAAAGGAGGGAAGAGGACACAACACACTGGGACTCATAGAAGGATCTTTGTCAGAGGATGGTATTTTGGCAAGGCCAAAGCACCACAGGCTCCCCAGGGAGGGATGTGACCCACCAGGGTGTGCCAGCCCCAGCCTCCCACCATCATGATCCTGCCTCCTCCTGCCTCAACTTCAAAGGCTCCAAGAAGGGGGTGGCAATCCCCCCTAGACCCAACTCAGCCAGGGGAGGATGCCAATGGGTCCAGCATGTTCATTCTTCCACAGCTACCTCATCCTAGTCAGCTCAGAGCAGGAGCCTGACCCAGCTCTTACACTCACCTGCAAACAGTCCTGACCCTGTGCACGCACACGTGCCAGTGATGCCCATCCAAGTTGGGCTTTGAGTCCAATGAAAGGCAAAAAACAAGCTAGAAACTAGAAAAAAGGGGGTTTGGACTACTGAGGGGGTAAGAAGGGAAGCATGGCTATGCACACATGGTACACTGAAGTAAATCCAGAGAACAGAACCATGGCCCTGCAGCCACCCCCCATCAGAGCAGCAAACCCCACACATGGGAGCTGGGGAGCTCTGGGTGTCCTCCAGGCAGCTGTCCCTACCCGAGACACCACAGACCCACCAGGGAAGAGGGGCTGTGTTTCAGCATCTCCCTGATGCCACAGCCTTGCTCAGACACCAACCTGACCCCAGCCCCTCACAGCATCAGGGTGGGCACCACACTGCTCCAGCTCAGCTCAGCACAGGCTCAGTGTCAACTTTGGTTGCTCACCCACCCTCACAGCTGGGACCCAGAAGGGGAGGCCTTGGAGTTCTAGGGCCTGAAACACAAATGTAAACCTGGTTCTTTGGAAAATGGGGCAACGAGCCAGAGGGTGCTGGCACTGCCCAGGCTCCCCAGGGAATGATCTCAGCTACAAGGCTGCCAGAGCTCCAGGAGCATTTGGACAACACTCCCAGGGATGCCCAGGGTGGGATTGTTGGAGTGTCTGTACAGGGCCAGGAGCTGAACTTGGGTCCAACTCTTGGGTCCAACCTGAGTCCAATCCCTGTGGGTCCATTCCAGGATATTCCATGATTCTGTGATCTCCACCCAGCCTCTCCCTGAGCCCCAGGACAGTGATGGGATGAGCTCTCCAGGACAGCAGCCCCATGACCGGCCCCTCACTCCAAACCATGTCTCTGCAGCTCAGCCTGGCCTGCCAGCTGGATGTACACTCTTCAGGGCCAGACCAAGCCAGAATAGTGTCAAATTTCCCGACATCATTAATTCTGCTTCCTCTTCCTTCTCCTCCAGCTCGGAGCTCACCCCTGCAGGTGCACTGCACAGTGGAGCAGGGATCTGTGTTGGAGCAGGAGGAAGGAGCCAGGCCCTGGTTCCACAAGCCATGCCAGCATGGCTCCAGTGACCCCCCCACCTCCCACCATCTCCCTCCCTCAGCAATTACAGCCACACTATTGGGTTGGCTGCAGCACAGATCTTCACAGTGACTTGGGGTTCCTTGTCAGCTGAGAAAGGAGAACCAACTCCATCCCACCCTGCCTTCCTTCAGGAAGAAAAGAGAGTCTGCTCATGAGCATCTGCCAGCACCCCCATGAAACAAGTCTGTTTGCACTCCATCCTTGCCTTCTCTCCCCTTGTAGCATCTTCCCAGTCCTACTTTCCCCAGCTGAGCCTCCTCCCAGCCACGCTCCCCATGCCAAGGGGAGCTCACCCACAAACCCCTGCAGCTCACACCATGCTAAGGCTGACCCAAGCTTCAAAGCATTGCTTTACTGAGAGCTCATCCAGGAAACTTTGTTTGCTCCACTCTTATTGTCCTGCTGCATGCCCGTAGGAATTCATTCATGCACAGACAGCCACACAGGCACGCATAGGCTCCATGTTGGAGTCTCCCTGTGGAAGGAGCTCCTGGAGCCCTGCCGGCGCCAGCACAGTCAGACTCTGCACTTGCTGCTTCTCCGGATGGAAGAACTTGTCAAATTGCTGGCAAAAACCACGGGAGCTTGTAAACCTGCCAGCTCCACAGCACCCAGAGTGACACTCACGCACAGGCCTGGGCACCTTGGCTCTGGGTTGTCATTCACCCAACCCTCTGGAGCAGCAGGGAGGGTGTGGGAGGCGCCAGGGGAGCCGCGGACACGGGGCAGCACAGTCACCCATCGCCAGTACTGCCCGTGGGCTGCACACCCGCCCTTCTCCACCTTATTTTTCCTTCTTTTTCAGGATTACAGCCTGCAAACCATTACAGCAGCTTGAAGCACATCGGGAAGGAGCTGTGCTTGGGCTTAAGTGTTTGCAGGATCAAGGCTGAGCTGTGGAGCTGAACTCGCTGCTATTTATAGCGGAAAGCCCTGAGCACAGCACGCGCTGGAGGGGAGCGTGGCTGGGCCTGTGTTCCTGCTAAAACCTGGTGGGTTCTTTTATTTTGCCTCATTTTGGGGATGTCAGCTGCCTAATCTCACAATTGCATTCATGTGCTGCCTAGTATTTACAAATGGTTTTGTTATTTTTTAATCTTTGGGCATATCAGGTCATAGAGTCACAGAGTGGTTTGGGTTGGAAGAGACCTTAAAGCTCATCCCATTCCACCCCCTGCCATGGGCAGGGACACCTTTCACAAGACCATGTTGTCCCAAGCCCCATCCACCCCGGCCTTGAACACTTCCATCCTCATACCTGTTTATACTGGTTTATAGGTGAAGTTCTATCTTTCATCACTGGTTAAAAAAAAATTTAAAAAGCAGGAAAAGAAGTTGGATCCAAGTAGTCAGCTCCCAGCTCCCAGAGCCTGCAGCTAATTAATTACACCCTGTCCTGCAGTGTGCACTTCACACGCGGCCCTGCGTGCCCGCAGCCTGGCTGGGTGTCAGCAGCCTGACAGCAGCTCTGCCCGCCAGCCCAGCTAATTATAGCATGGGGAGCAAACGAGGGTGCCCCTCCCTGCCTTTCTCTTCCCTCTGTTCCCCTCTCCTCTCTTCCCATCCCCTCCCTACTGGTTGCTCCACTATTGCTGCAGCCTCTGACAAAGAGGACCCAGGTCTGCAGCTCGGGCAGGGAAAGACCTTTCCCTGAGGTACCCAGGGGGACCAGTGAGCAACACAGGGATGAGAGAGAGAGAAGTCTCCAGGAGACTGTGTTAGGGGGTCTTCAAGGGCCCTGACCCCCCCAGGGGTACCTGGGCAGGGAGCAGTTCAGCCACCATACTCCCTTGCAGTGCCAGGCTGCTGGTCCCATCCCATCCCTGCTGTCCTTCCAGCCACTCCACCTCTCCTTGGGCAAAGCTCCACATTTCCCTTGCCTCCTGCTGTCTTCAGACACCCCCCAGTACTGGGTCTGGGGGAACCCCTCCAGTCTGCCTGGAAAACCAAGTTCATGGGAATGTCCCTCTCCTCCAGCAGCCTCAGCCCCTCAGTAGGGACAAGGCACCAGATGTAAGTGAACCACAGTGGGGCGTCCCACCTGCATTGTCTGGGGTTTGCTGCCCTATGGGGGAGCCTGGGCACCACAGACCTCCGAGCAGGCAGCAATGCCTTCATCTCAGTGAGTGGCACCAGAACCAACAAAGCACAGCACCCCCAGGAAGTGTCCTCTGTCATCAAACCACCTCTGGGGTAACACACGTGGGAAATGGGGAGGATGTGAGCAGAGCAGGGATCCAGGGGACCTGGCTGGTCACCCATCCACAAGTTGTTAACAACCACAGCACACACGAGACCTGTAGGGAATGAATGGGTCAGCAGGAACCAACAGAACCCAGCCCTCGCACAAGACACAGAATCCTACAGGGCTGGAAAGGGTTGGAAGGGACTTTAAATCTCACCTCATTTCACTCCCTGCCATGGGCAGGGACACCTACCACTATCCCAGGTTACTCCAAGCCCTCCTACCTGGCCTAGAACACTTCCAGGGATTCAGAGGCAACCACAGCTTGTCTGGACAATAACATCCACCCAAAGTTCAAAACACCATTGGAGAACAGTTCTCTAATGCTTTTGGCCCTGAAAGTGGCTCCCTAAGGTCACACAACATCTGACTCAAACAATGTAAATGTGAATCCCCACTCCCAGGAATGTGGCTACTGCCACAAAATTATCTTAAATGCTCCTAGCCCTGGAGGAAGAGCAGGGCTGTTTGCAGAATGACATGCCTACCACAAAACAAGGATGGTCCTCACAGTTGGCCTCTTCATCACCCTTCTCTTCCTCCTCAGTACCCAGCATCAAGCCCAAGGCACAGGAAACCTGCTCCTCCTGTACTGCTTATCCCCAGGGAGCTGATGGGGCTGGGCAAGCTGAGTGCTACAGAAGGCTACAACATGCTCCTGGGGGGCTGCCTCAGCTTTATCCCAAGCCAATAGGAGCTAAAATGTAGTTTGGTCAGGACAGGGAGAGATGTGACTTGGAGGGAGCGCCTGAGCTCCCCAGTACAGAGCAAACAGCAAACACACTGCTTAGACATAGCAGGAGCCACTGCAGCACCTGGGTAACACCAAAAGGTCTGTTCTGAGCAGCCCATTGCCCAAGGCAACTCCTCCAGGCCTAAAAATTCACTTTGATTCTCAAGTTTAAAGTGTGTGTTTGGTTTTTTATATAGGGCTTGTAACATATCAACCAATCCATTTTGGAGCAAAAAGCTCTCTGAAATTCATGTGAAGCTGTAGCTGCCCCATCCCTGGAAGTGCCAGGTTGGACAGAGATTGGAGCAACCTGGGATCATGGAAGGTGTCCCTGCCCATGGCAGGGTGTGGAATGGGCTTTAAGGTCCCTTTGAGATAGGTCCCTTCCATCCCAAACCACTCCATGATGCTAGGATAATATGCCAAAGATTTTTGGGAGCATCACCAATGTGAGCAGAGAAAAACTTAAAAGAACTAGTTACAAGTGAGGCTTTAAGAAGAAAGAGCCCTGGAGCTTTGCACATTTCTCTTGGAACAGCCTTTCCTGAGGGATGGAGGCCCTGGTTCAGTTGTGGCCACCCATTTCTCATCCAGATAGGAGAGAAGAAGGAGCCTGGGGACGAGGATACCTCTCCATCCCACAAAGCACACAGCTTCCCACAAAGCCACCCCATCTGGTAGCAAGATTGAGGTCAGCAATAAGGTGGTGACAACGATGTCCTTGCCACATCCCCAGGTCCACTTTCCCAAGTGGAAAGGGACCAGGACAACCAGTCCCTCACCGCTCCCGCAAACACATCCATACTCTGAGCATTTACACAGGCTCCAGCCAGCCAAACACCACCAAATATTTAGGATTCAAACTCCATAGAGGAAGCACAAGACACACTACAGAATAAATTGAGTACATTAGAAAAAGCCCAGAGAGGAAAAATAGATTTTTGGAACGTGTTCTCAATCTCATTAATTGGGAAGACAGCCTTGGAGGGGAAAAAAAATTATTATATCCTCCCCAAAGCATTATCCGCTCTTCAGAGTGTATCATATGAAAACAGTTATATAAAAGAATAAATTATATTTGGAATGGCAAGAACCCCAGAATAAAGCTAGGAACTCTGATGTTCCCATATAAAGATAGGAGACAGTTATCTGTTCCAAATTTTCCAGTTTTCTACTGCGCCAATTCAAATTCACTACATACCAGCATGGCCATATAAAGGGGACTCCACCCATGTGAGCTTGGAAAGAGCAGTAATCCCCCAAACTATCAATTTAATGTATGGGGAGAGAAAATGAGGGAAGAATGTACTCCCAGAAGGAGTGCTCTGTTAACGACATGGCACAGGGCTCCAGAACGTGCACACAGGAATATCATTTACAGGGACTTTTGCATTGTGCGACCCAGGCTGAAATCGAGATTTCTGCACGCAGACACCATCGATGCTGCAAATTAAATGTCCGTTTCCAGATCCAATGTGAACTTTATTTTTGTTTTGTTTTCTACTATTTGCTCAGTGTCACGTTTCTTGGCCAGCACTAGGAAATCATCTCTTCCTTGGGGGATTTTTAATTAATTTTCAGCCCATCTTGCCCAGGCTCTCCTGAGCAGCAGAGGAGTGAGGATGGCTCAGGGCAGGGCTAGCACCAGGCAGGGTCCTCTCAGCCTGACCACTGTGGAGATGTTCCAGTCCCAGCCTGGGATGCCTGACCACAGCACCCAACCATGCAGGAACCCACACACAGGCAGCTTCAGGCTCCCCCTTACCCTGCACTGTATCTGAGGTGGATAAAAAAATCCTCCTTTTTCCTGGACTTCTGCAGATGCAACACAGCGTTGGGAATGCTGTTAGCATGAGCACATGGCACTGATGTGGGCTCAGGCACAGCTGCGAGGGGCAGGATGTGACCCTGAGTCTGGTCACCCACTCCTGAGCCCCCAGGAATGTGTTGTCATGTTTGAAACCGCACAACAAGCTGGTTCCTCACCTGAACTACACCAACAATACACAAAGTGCTGGTGTCATCTTCCCAAGTTTCCTTTCCTGTTTCGAATTCCTACGCAGAAGACCCAGGGAGTGCCCCAGCAGCTCCATATTCCTCCCACCAGCCCTGTGGAGTCACTGCTCACAGCAGGAGATGAGAAGATGGGAAGGACAGCTAGGAGATGGAAACTTGGGCCAGGAGATGGAAATGAGGGCTATAGCACACCTTTTATTGTTTTTTAAACCAGTCAAGAGTTGGGCATAGAGACCCCTTGTTATCAGTCTGAAGCTTCCAGGCCCCCCTCCCTGGAAGTGCCCAAGGCCAGGTTGGACAGGGCTTGGAGAAACCTGACACAGTGGAAGGCATCCTTGCCCATGGCAGGGGGTTGGTACAACATGAGCTTTAAGGTTCTTTCCAACCCAAACCATTCCATGATTCTACAAAGAAGTAGCCTGAAGAAATTATTTTCTCCAGCTCTAGCAATCTAATAAAAATCATTACAAAATAAAACCAAAAAATAAAACCTAAAGAATAAGAACCTTCTAGAAAATGTCTCTGATTATGCCCTGAGACCCTGATGAGGATCAGCAGCACCACGTCCGAGCTCCCCCCACATGATCGGCACCACAAGGCACCAGCGCCGGAGCCGGCAGTGCCCTGGAAAGGAGCCAGCAGCCAATAGCAAGCCCTGTCCAAGCCATTAGGATGGATATGCAGATAAACCAGGTCAGAGAAGTGTTTCCATCCCGGCCAGACAGTGACTAAGAGACGGCATTAATTTGTTACTCAGCCCAAGTTTAACTTTTCAGACCAAGAAGAGCCAAATGGTCGTTCCAAGTGAAAAAATACTGCAGGATGCATTCCTTTGCCCTGTCCCAGGAATACCCAGGGATTCATGATTTCGAGATGGAGCTGACAGCTCTTTTATATATCACTAAGAATAACAAACCAACCTTTCTGTTTTTCTTTTCATTCCCCAAATGCTATTTACTGGTCGCAAGAAGCCACACGTAATGTTCGCACAGCGCTCTGGGGAGGTGGGGCTGGATGAGCTCCACATATTCTTAGTGCAGCACATCAAACCACCACAGACAACAAAAAGTTGTATTGGCAGTCCTGCTGTCAGCATGGAGAATGGAGTGTGTGTGAGGGAGCATCCACCTTCCACCCCTTTCTGGACTCAACATGAAGGCTCCTGGGAGCTTTATGAGGGATGTGAGACTGAGAACACAAATGACAAACCCTTTGGAGCTTGAAAGCCCTTCCAAATTTATTCAGAATTTGATAACCTGTCCCAGCACCTGTGCCTGTTGCACTGCCTGGATGGGACAGTCCCCACATCACAGCAGGTACAGGACAGCACGCCCGTGCCAGGGTGCGGGAGGGACCCGCATGCCCAGGTGAAGGGACAGCAGCCCAATGGCTCACAGCAGGGTCCAGCGACCCTAGCACCACACAGAGGGTTGGGTATCACCAGAACCTATCACACAACAGCCTTTTTATTATTTTTGCCTTCTGGGGCCTCCAGAAAATGGTGTTTTCAATGACTGGGCTCAGAGACTCATCCTACAGCATGCCAAGATGGTGGCAGTTGTGCCCAGGGAAAGGCATTCCCAGCCCCACTGGTGCCCTCCTGGCCCCAGGCTGAGGCTGCAGAGCATGGGGCACAACAGGGTCCCTGGGATGCCCTACACCACTACAAAGCATTTGTTCCTGCAGGCAGAGGAGATTTGACACTGTCAGCCTGGCCAAGGGCTGCACAGCAGAGTTCTAAACAAACACTCCCGCAGCGCTCACATCCAACTCCATCCGCAGAGGGAGCAGAAGGGATGTCCATGACATGATACAGCCTCAGTAAATCCTGCCAGAGAGCTCAGACCACGTCATACCCACATCTTGTTTTACAAAACCATGTGCTGTCTCACAGTTGGTCAGGTCAGAGCTGTGCAGAGCTTTCAGTCCCAGCATCCCTCTCCTGAAAAGCTTCCAAACCAGCTTTGCCAAGGAGACATGATCCAGAGCTCCAAATTCATCTCCCTGCGGCCACCCAGCACAAGAGCTGGTACCACACACTGCTGCCTGGCCCCTTTGGAACCCAAACAGTCCCTCCTCCTGCACCACTCAGGAGCTGGAAACCAGTTTTAGTCCATAACCAAACAAGCCTAAGGAATGCCTGTGGGACAGAGGGGTGATGGGAGAGCCCAGAGAGCCCCAGCCCCACGAAGGACCTTGGTGGCAGCACGCTGTCACTTGAGGGACAGTTCGGTGACAGTCCTCATGCCCCCTGGACATGGAAACCAGGGAGACAGGACCCACCTGGTTCCCTGTAAAACCCCAGTCAGCTCCAGCTGTGCTGGGCTGCCATAGGAGTGCAGCCCAGCCCAGCATCCCCAGGCAAGGCAACATGCACAGAGAGGGCTCTTACATTGAGGCAGGGCATCCTGCTGCGGCAGCTGAGGCAAGTCAAGAGGGGCTGTGCTGAAACGCAGTGGCTGCTCGGGAAGCAGGTGACACATCCTGTGTGCAAAAGGCACATCTCCAACCTGCTGGGGCTTCCAGGGCTGGGCAGGGCTCCTGCTCCTCCCTGTGCCACCCACAGCCCTTCCTTGTGGCACCTACTCCTGGTCCCACCCTGCAGCTCCTGCCATGTCCTCATGCTCACCCCATCCCATCGGCTCCTGCCCAGCTCTGGCTCGGAGGGCATAGGAACCCTCCAAAACTAGAGGAATCATTGGGCCAAACCCATACCCCACTTAGCCATGGCTCAGAGCCACGGCAACTCAGGGCCAGCTGCCTCAGTGCCACTGGGAGAGGTCCCTCCTCTGGCGTGTCCCTCCTCAGGCACAGCCCCTCCTCTAGCACATCCTCCCACACACAGGGGTCTGCACTCCACAGGGCAGCAGTCCCCCAGGATGATTGCTGAGCCCATCTGGCCTTCAGCACAGCCAGAGCTACAAAGTATTCATGAACCTCGTGAAAAAAACCAACTGCCTTGAATCCATTTTTGCTTTTTCCCAGTAAATCACTTTTGTGTCCCCCTAGTCTGATATGGTATCACTCACCATCTCTGTAGTACTCAGAACTGCACAGAGGCCCCTGCTTCTTCCCTATCGCTCTCTTCTTCTTCTTCTTCTTCTTCTTCTTCTTCTTCTTCTTCTTCTTCTTTCTTCTTCTTCTTCTTCTTCCTTCTTCTTCTTCTTCTTCTTCCTTCTTCTTCTCTCCTCCTTGTCTTGCTCCTCTCCCTCCTGGGTGGCCAGGCTCTCCCTGCCAGGAGGGCAGCAACATATTCCAAGATTCCTATCCGGCCGCCCACAGCCTCTCCCAACAATTACAGGCCTCTGCGGCTGTCCCAGGTAAGCAGCAATGACAGACCTCGAGGCAACTTCCATGGAAATGCCTGTTCAGAGGCAGGGTTACCTGTCCCTACCAACTCCTGCCTGAAGAGGAGCATCCTGCACACCTTGGTAGCATGACAATCCCAAACAGCTGAATGGAAGGAAATTAAATGACACCAGCCTGTCCCTAGAAAACAAGAGTATAAGTATTTCCTAGGGTTCCTGCATCATTCCAGTGGCCTCATTCCCAGTCCTATGGCTTCTTCCCAGCACTGACAGGTCTGTGGGGCTGGGGTGGCCACTCCAAAAGCTTGCACAAGCCCTGCATTTGTAAAGACAAAGTGATCCAAAGTTTATTGGTGAAAACCTACAGGACAATCTTTGGCAGCCACACTCGAGACGTGGGTGCTGGGGCACTGGGCAGTGCAGGGAAGGGCCCTGGGCAGTGGCTGCAGGAGAAGACTCAAACCCTGAGCTCAGGGTGCAGCCATTCTCCAAAGAGGCACAGTTAGGGTGGCAGTGGTGCACAGATGTGATGGGCTGTGGCTCTCACCAAACACTTGCTTCATCTCTGACTTCCTGGTTGTGATCACAAAGAAAGTCCAGAGCCCCCATCCAAAGGGCAAAGCTGGAAATTCCCAGCTCCAGCAGACACCAAGCCCACACTGCTGGTATAAGGTACAGCAAACTTACAGCTCCTCTCCCCACAAACCCCTCCATGCTCCACGAGCAAATGACGTTGTTCCCCTGTCCCATCCCACCCCACAGGAGCCAGTGAAGCCATCACACTCCTTGCCTTATCCCAGTGTGACTCCCAGCCCTGCCCAGCAGCACTGCCCCAGCCTGAGTAATGCTCAGCAGACTCACCCCAGCTTCCTTGTGCTTTGAAAACAGCAGTCTCTGACCTCAGGAGGTGTTTGTTTCCCAGGGTCCCATGTTTCCCACTCCCACAGTCTGTCCCATAAAAGCCCTCACAGCTCCCTGCTAAACAGGACAACCAGAAGTGCCAGTCCTGTCCATCCACTGCTCAGAGGCAGCAGCACTGCAAGGAGTTTCCTGGTCACTTCCTGCTGGTCTGCCTGTGTATTTT
Source organism: Notiomystis cincta (assembly GCA_013398075.1). Classification (NCBI taxonomy): domain Eukaryota; kingdom Metazoa; phylum Chordata; class Aves; order Passeriformes; family Notiomystidae; genus Notiomystis; species Notiomystis cincta. Next base: position 49,233 of record VZRX01011917.1, read on the forward strand.
AGGGATCTGTGGCAGATGGGCACCCCAGGGAGGATGCAGGAGTCTCTGGTCCAGCACAAGCTTGTGGCAAGTCAACAGCACCCAAATCTCACTGACCACAGGTGGAGAGAGTGACTTAGAAATAAGTATGAGCATAGATCTTTGGGAAGGGTGAGGAAGGAAAAGGCTGAGGAAGAACTGGCTGAACCAGGATCAAGAAACTCTTGCATCCAGACCCCATTTCTCTCTAAAAAGAGCCAAAACCTCAGCAGCAGTTTGTGTTAAAGCCTCTGATCTTCACTGGCATTTCACACCTGGGCGCCACATGTTTACACAGCCAGGGACAGCCACTGCCCAAATTCAACTTTAATCCAAGCAACATTAAAAAGGTACTACAGGGATTAAGTGACCCGATGAGCTGCAGGCACACCCAGGGACAGAAAGCTAATGGTGTGTGTCACAACAGGGCTGTGATCCCACGGTCCTCCTGGCACACACTCCATGTGCCTCAGTTTACCCAGTCATTATGGGCAGGTGTGGCACTGCCCAGCTCCTGCAGGGCAGGGGAAGGTCAGGTGCATATCATACAATCATGGAATATTGGGATCATGGGATCATATAGAATGCTTTGGGTTGGAAGGGACCTTAAAATCCATCTCATTCCATCCCCCTGCCATAGGAAAGACACCTTCCACTATCCCAGGTGGCTCCAAGCCCCATCCAACCTGGCCTTGGACACTTCTAGGGATGGGGCAGCCACAGCTTCTCTGGGCACCCTGTGCCAGGGCCTCCCCACCCTCCCAGGGAACAATTCCTTCCCAATATCCCATCTAACCCTATACTCTCTCAGTTCAAAGCCATTCCCCTGTGTCCTATCACTACATGCCCTTGCAAAAAAAAAAAAAAATTAAAATATATATATATACACACGCACACACACACACTCCCACCCTCACATATTATAAATGTATTTGTATTTTATGTTTAATAGTGCTGTTCCCAGGACTGCTCCCATGGGAAGCACAGCCCCATACTGCTTTGGCCAGGGGTTGAGATTAATAAGCAGGAGGAGAGAGGAAAGCCCTAGGGGGTCTGCCTGCAATCAGGCAGCATTTCAGCAGTGGTGAGAGAAGAAATTAAAGAAATAAATTGTACTTTCTTCATGCTTAGTGAGCACTCACTAGAGAGTCGTGATGAAACCATGCATATGTTTTTCCAGGCTGGAGACAACGGTGCTGGGAATCACGGGCTGGTCCCAGGGTGGCACAGGGATGTGGGTACTCACAGCAGGAACAGGATGGATGCTGACAGGGAAGGAGGTGTCATAGCACAGGGAGATCCAGCTGAGGATGTGGGGTAAAGCAATGGATTTGCTGTGCCTGAAAAGCTGGGCTGAGATGGTGGGAGGGACAAAAGGGGAGGTGTAGCCCAAGCCCTGTGGCTGGCACAAGAGGGGCAGCAGAAAACCCCCTTCATAGGACAGGCCCTGCCCGATGCCACCATGGCACTGCTGGGGCTGGGGGTCACCTGCTCCCCTGCCTGTCCCCTGCCCTTGGGAATGAGCTGGCCAGGAGTACCCCAACACCTCAGGATTCCTGGCAGCAGCAGAGGGGGCATGGCTGCCTGCTACAAAAAATTAATTGGGAAAGCCAGTTTTGGGGCAAAAGGACCTTTTTTGGAGAGGAGGGGTGAAAATAAAAGAAAAAGAAAAAGAAAAAGAAAAAGAAAAAGAAAAAGAAAAAGAAAAAGAAAAAGAAAAAGAAAAAGAAAAAGAAAAAGAAAAAGAAAAGAGAAAAGAAAAGGGAAAGACAAAACCACTGCGTAAGAGATGAAGGAAAGAGGGGGGGGAAAAGTTGAAAAGAAGTCCCTGGGGAATTGTGGAGAAGAAGAAAGAGCATTGACACGCCAAGCGAGCTGGAGCGAGAGCCAGGGAGCAGGAAGCGCCTAACTAGGATGGAGACAGAGATACTACAGAACTCTGGTGACGTCATGCCGGAGCCGCAGCGGTTTCCAAAACAACTCCAAACTCCAGCGCCCAGAGAGGGAGTGAGGAGTGCAGGAGAAGTGGAAATGAGATGGGGCTCAGCACTCAGAGGCAGCTGGAACAGGAGCTGGAGGCGTCTGCAGAGCTGAGTTTGCTCCCAGCTCCCTGTCGGTTTGCTCTGGCGGGACGGGCTCTGGGGAGCCGGCAGCCACGGAGACAGAGGTTATTGTAGAGCCAGGCAGCATCAGAAAGGAAATTCCTGAGGGTGTTTTCCTAATTGACACGTACAATGAAGTTACAGTCCCCCAAAGCCCCTTGCTACAAGAAGGTAAATGCTGGATGCTCCCAGAAGCAGAGCCAAGGAGTGAGCAACAGCAGAGCCGGCGACCCAGAGGAAATAAATCTGCACTAAATGGGAACCACACACAGAGAGCTGTCCCGATGGCAGCGGGCGGCTCTGCCCCAGCCTGTTCGGATTAGAGGGTTTTATGGCTGTGCTGGCCCTGGGGAGCCCGGCCAAGGAGGCTGGGTCAGCTCAGGGCTCTGTGAGGAGGGTGGAGAACAAAGTGAGAAGACAAGAGTGAACCCCCAGGGTCAGGCTGTGGTGCCCCTTGTCCGGGGCTTGCAATGTGGGGCTGGCCCCTGTGCCCCCAGCCCACCCCACAGCTTATGGATGGGTGTGGCAGCCCCGATACCCACCCTAAGGATGAGGAAGAGTGGCACAACAGCCATGGTGACTTTTCCTGTCTCCCAACCCCAGGTGTGTTTCCGCCGGAGGCTGCAGGAATTCCTGCAGGTTCTTCACCGCCTGCTTGGCCAGAGCCAAGCCCAAGGCAGCACCTGGGTGCTCCCACACCTTTGCTCTCACAGCTTCACTTCCTGCCAGGCTGGAGCCTGCCTGCTCTCATAGGCCTGTGCTGCTGATAATTGGCACAGCCATACCTGGGCTGTCCTGCAGCCAGGGCTGATCCTGGAGGTCTGGTATCCTGCAGCAATCCAGGCCTGGAACCTGCCAGGACACAAGGACCCCCACTCTGTAACATTGCTGCACATGAGGAACCTGCTTGATGTCAGTACCGTCCTACAGCTCCCGTGGCTTCTGCCAAGGGATGCAGCATGCAGGGAACACTGCCAAACATACTGGCCAAGGGGGGTGGGTGTCAGGGCACACCTGCAGTGAGGTCCGGGCTGGGTAAAGGACCCAAGAGGGGTGAACAGGGCACAATCACCTCTCTGCCTCCAAACCTGTGACAGGCAACAGGAGGGCACAGGCTGCACAAAGCAGGTTTGGCCATGAACCCACCTTGCAAACAACCCAGGGAAATCCTTGGGAAGTGAGCAAGACCCCCGAGCTGGGGAGACAGGCAATAGTTAGGATAGAACTGTCAAGAGATGCTCTCAGTGCTGGCACAGCCACGTCCCCTCTGCACACACTGGATGGCTCAGAGCCGGTGGCACCAGGAGCAGGCTGGCCACAGCAGCAGCCCCTGCCTGTCACCCTCCCCTGGGCCCCTTCCTGGCTCCCTGGTTAAATCCCACCATGGCTGCTTTCCTGCCCGGGGGCGAGGAGAGCCTGACTCACGCACTAGCAGAGATTAATAAGCGAGCAGAGGAGCCAGGCTCATCTCTGAGCCGGCAGCTGAATCACCGGGCTCCGGCTGCCTCGCGCATTGTTCCAGCGCTGAGTCAGTGCTGCTGTGCAGGGGAACAACGGCAGCAAGGAAAACTTGTGGCCTGTGAAATGCAGCAGCACAGAGAAATCAAAAAAGAAGTGTTATTGTAATCAAGCTAATAGGGCTACCCACAGAGTCCTAGAAAAGCAGTGCTCTGGGCTCCGGCTTCCCCCCGAAGAACCCCAAAACCCCAGCCTCTTGCAGCTTGGCAGCAGCACTTTTCTTTCTGCTCAAAAGCTGCCACCTCTGTATTTATCATTTTTTATGTTCAACCTTAATTGGGTGACATGGTCTGGTTGTTCCTCCCATTCTGGCTGGGCCACATGTGTGCTGCACACAGATATCCCAAGCCTTCCCCATCCCTGAAGTGTCCAAGGCCAGGTTGGACACAGCTAGGAGCAACCTGGGGTAGTGGAAGATGTCCCTGCCCATGGCAGAGGGTTGGAATGAGATGAGCTTTAAGGTCTTTCCAACCCAAACCTATGCTATTCCCACAGCTCCCAAACTCACAGTCCTGGTCTATCACTTCCTCCAAAAGTACAAGAGGGGATTTTGAAGGATGAGGGAAACAGTAATTCCTGGAGAAAGTTCTATCTCAGAGCAAGTGGCAACCACCCTTCTCAAACCCTCCAGATCATCTCTAGCTGCCAGGGTTCTCCATCTCTCCCAGGTAAGGAGAAAGTGTACATCAGGTGTGCACTTTCCAGGTGTGCCAGCCTCCTTTTGCTACTCTAGAACTCCTGCCATGCAGCAAAACGTGAACAGCCACCACTTGTTGGGCCTTGCAAAATAAATCATATTTCACCTCAAAATGAAGCAAAAGCCTCTTGCACTCAACATCCTGCTTCCTGAGGTTGGGAGGGAGTGTCTCAAGTCCTCTTAGGGCCCTTGTCCTCCCACAAGCCACACACTTGACAAACTGGAAAGCACTTTGCTGATACACAAAAACTTGGAGAAACAAGAGACTGGAACCTGGATTAATGGAGCAGAGAAATGCGAATCAGCTTGAGAAACAGGGTCAGCTGCTGGTCTGTCCTTAAACGCAGCCCTGAATTACAAACATCACTGTGCCCTAAGTTCCTCTTTCTGATCATATCACCCCCAGACGAGTCTCAACCTCCCCTGACACCAGCTAATGACTGGGCTTTGAAGGTGATGCATGGCAGCAAGTTCTACAGGTTAATGGGAACATATGGGAGCACTGCATCTCCTTACTTCCAGCCTGGTGTAATGTCCTTCTGCCCTAGAGAAAGACCAAGTGCCCAAAGGACAACCAGGAGTCACAGTGTCACACCACAACCACCAACTCCCCAGTGCAACTCTGGAGGCCTCTGCATCCCAGATGGATGGTCCCAGCCCTGAGTGCTGCAAGCAGCCCCTCCACCTGCCATGCCCCACTCCAGGCTGATGGCAGTGATGGTGGTGCTGGACAGGTCCCACACAAAAACAGTGTGAAACCTCCTTGTCCATCATCCAGGCCAGTGTCATCCAATTTCCAACCATCCCAATCTCACTGAACCATCAACCTGGAATAAAAGAAAATCCGCTCAAAATCACAGTGAGCACCAGGTTGCCTCTGTTTGCTCTTACAAGGATCTAATTCAGGTCTAATAGGACAGTTATTATGATATATTAAATGAGTGGCAATTGATTATTAAGAGCTTATTCATTGGATCTGGGCAGATGGGTAATCAGATACCTGCCTATTATATAGCTGTGAAACCACTCTGAATATGTTTCTAATGACCAAGTGATATTTACTTAACATTCAATATCCATCACTAGGAAAGGTCTCTCTAGATTTAATAAGCCTCTGTTATTTTATGTTTAATTAAATACCATCCACTATTAAAAACATATTTAACTGAGGTTGAAACCAGTAAAAACTGTATCTTATAACATAGCTGTTAAACCTCAAATATCTTCTTAATGATTAATTGGGATTTAGCACACGATTGCCGTCCTACTGAGAGCAGATGGAAAACGGAAGCTCAACGATTCAGGGACCAAAGTGCTTTGCTTCTGCAAACAATTCTGCTGGTTAAATGGTTTGGCTAATAAAAATAAAACAGAGCACTGGGAGCCTCGGTTCCTACGTCACCCAACTTTGGAAAATTCATAATACAGCACAGTTATTTGCACAGTGCCCTCCAACTCACATGGACGTGCAGGGACTCAGGACAACCATCCTCCTCCCAGAGATGTGGGTACCAGAGGTGCATTCCTGCAGGCCAGGACATCAGAAGGACCTTTCCAGAGCTGCTCTGCCTCAGCTTCAAGGCAGAAGCTCTGGAGCAGTGGGTCAGGGGGCTCCTGATGGGACAGTACCACTTGAGATTGTGAATGGCATCCTTTCTGCTTGAGCTGGCCAGCTGGGGAAGTTCAGTGGTCCATCACACCCACCAGCTTCCCCAGGAACAACAGTGCCTGGAAGAAGCTGGAGACAGATTTCATAGAGTCATGTAATGATTTGGGTTGGAAGGACCTTAAAACTCATCCCATTCCAACCCCCTCCCACAGGCTGGGACACCTTCCACAGACCAGGCTCCAAGTCCCATCTGACCTGATGTAGGCCACTTCCAGGAATGGGGCAGCCACAGCTTCTCTGGACAACCTGTTTGCCACTATGGTCCAAAACTTCAATGTTAGAAACAAAGAGATGCTTTCAGGCCAAGGGACCAGTGAGCTCCCAGAACCAAGGGCCCTGGAAGCACAAGTCCTGCAAGTCCAGTAGTCCTGCAGACTAAGGACAGATGTTTCTGTCACTGCCCTGCACAAGTGTCCTCCATGCCCTCCACTACAGGCAGCCCTGGACACCCACAGCACAACACATCACGTGCTTCCTTCACCTCTGGGCACAGGGACAGCTGATGGGGGAAAAGAGCCTCTAGGCAAGGGGAAATAAGCTTGGACAGGGAGCAGGGAAAAGTCCAAAGCATGTCAACACTTGGGAAAAAGTCATTCCACCTCAGTGACCTCCTGCAAGAGGATTTATTTTTATTGGTTTTGTTTTGAAAGAGCTTGAAAGCAAAATGTGATATTAGCAAAGTATTAAATATAGCAGCACAGACCCACATGGATTGCACAAGAAAACAATTTCAGAATAGAAACAGCAAGAATGTCTACAAACACTGAGAAAAATACCAAGAGAGGGAAGCCAAGAGGGTCCTTTCTTCCTGTTGTTCCCCTTGCAGCCTCAGACACGCTGGGGAAATCAGGGTTAGACCATAGGCTGCATGCTTCAGTCCTGGGAAGTAAGTCAAGAGTCTGGAACATGTGCTCAGCACTAGCCACAGCCAGGGCAGCCCTGGGCTATCAGCTTATGGGCTTCCTTGGAGGGACCCTGGTGGGTCAGACCTGGGCTTATGGTGCTCCAGAGTGAGGCACAGAGGGAACATCCCAGGAGAACTGCTGGATGGGCTCAGAGATAACCAGAGCTCTTCCTCAAACTCATGTCCCAAGAGTGAATCATCTCCTGCCATGAATGACATACCAAAGGGATAAGAAAACATTCACAGTGTCTGACAAGACACTGTGTTATGCATGAGGGGAGTTCTAAATATCCACATGGAAAAGATGTTTTTGGAGGAAAACCTCAATGCTATTCAGTGTTTCTAAAAACAAGAGTCTCTGAGAGTCGCAGAATCCTGGGATGATTTGTGTTGCAAGGGGCCTTAAAGCCCATCCAGTGCCACCCCCTGCCACGGGCAGGGACACCTTCCACTATCCCAGGTTGCTCCAAGCCCCGTCCAACCTGGCTTTGGACACTTCCAGGGATGGGGCAGCCACAGCTGCTCTGGGGAAGAAGAACAACTCTTTGTTTTTGTTTTCTTCACCAGAGAAGTCCAAGAGAGTTCAAGCACCAGAGATCCAAGAACCTCAGCCAGAGGGAAGGAGTTCAGAGCAATCCTGGGCAGTTGACTCTGCAGGCCAGGTAGAGGCTGCCTCCACAGAGGCTCCATAGAGGATGCTCATGGAGCAACTTTGTCATCAAAAATACTCTATCACCTCCCCAGTTTGAGGACCAGGAGGAAAGTCCAGCTGAATTTCCTTTCCCAAGCACTGCTGTATATATACAAATATACAAATTCACAAACTACCTCGTTACCATCACCACCTCCCTCCCATGCAGGAGCCACAGCATCAGGGCAGGCAGGCCCAGGAGATACCATCAGGACTGCTTCAAAGCCATGCAGCTGATTAAGGAAATAGCAGAGGTGTCTGTCTGGGGGATATGGTGATTAAGGATGTCTCCATCTCCAATCAGCCTTGGAGACTTTTCTGGAATATTGACTAGTGCCCCACAATGCCATGGGAGGAGCCCCACACCTGATGTGTCCTGTCTCACTCTGGACAAGTCAGAGGATGTGAAGAGTGAGGAGAATGCCTCTGGAGATGGCTCCCTTGTCCAGTGGAGGAGAGCAAAACATCTGCTCCCAACACATCCATCTCCACTGGACAGGGCTGGACTTTCCTCTTTCCCCTCATTCAGACAGAAACCACTTCTCATTTAGAGTGAGTTAATCTCACTTTTGATCAACTCTTCACAAGAGCCTCACAACCTACAACTGCATTTTGGTATCTACAAATAACTCCCACGGGTATGGGAGTCCTCAGGAGCTGCTCCAGCACAAACACAAGGGTTTGCCTGCTTCAAATGCTCTCTTTGTATCCTTGCAACCCCAAGGTTTCCAAGAAGGAAAGAAGCACCTTTTCCATCAATCCAGTCCTCCAGCTGAGGTTCCAGGCCACATCCTGTTGAGTTTGAGTGTTTCCAGGAAAAATGAGCTGAACGAAGGGCCCAGGTGGGCATCATGGATATGTGGGATAAGGAAACCGAGATGGGCTATGAGAGCCTCCACAGAGGTCCTGTTACAAGTGTCCTTCCATAAAAACCAGGACACTCCTCACTCAGAGCTGAGGTGGGGCCAGCCAAGCCCTTCATGGAGTCAGACAACTAAACACACACAGGGCTCATGACAGAGCCAAATCCCACTTGTGCTTCTGCTGGATGTTCCTCATGTCACTCAGGAAACATCACCAGGCCCATCTTCCTTTCCATGCCTGCAGCAGAGGCATCTTCTCCAGACCACAGCAACACAGGGTACCCAAACGTGTTCCTCTGCTGCTTCACACCCACACAAGCCAACGGCACTGTGATGATGCCCATTTCCAGCTGTCACCTGCAATGGCTCCCAGCCCAGGCACCACCACATCTCTATTTGGACTGGCAAATCCCATCCCTCCTCTTCCCGTGCCTTAGTTTCCCCCATGGCAGAAGCAAAACAGCCTGTGGGTGCCATCACACCCCAACTCCAGCAACACAGCGAGGCTTAATTCATACCAGCCTGTAAACTCCCCGAGATCCCTCCTCCACCCAAGCGTAAATCCCGAGCTGGTGTTTGTTTAACCCTGGTTTGCAGACGGAGGCAGGCACCCAAACCCACAGCCCCACAGCCTTTCCACACAGCCCCACCACTGTCCCACAGCCCCACAGCCTTTCCACACAGCCCCACCACTGTCCCACAGCCCCA
>VZRX01011917.1:66363-82111 GCA_013398075.1 Notiomystis cincta
TCACCACAACCCCCTGCAGCTCCAGGCTTGGGGCAGCGTGGCTGGAAAATGCCTGGCAGGAAAGGCCCTGGGAGTGCTGGTGACAGCAGCTGAACATGAGCCCAGGTATGCTGACGTGGGCAAGAAGGTCAATGGCACCTGGCTTGGGTCAGCCATAGTGTGGCTACAGGCCCAGGGCCGTGACATGTGCTGGGCACTGCTTAGGCACCTCCAGCCCTGGAGTCAATTCTGGCTCCTCATGACAGAAAAGACATTGAGAGGCTGGAGCGTGTCCAGAGAAGGGAACAGAATTGGGGAAGGGTCTGGAGCACCAGGAGGACCTGAGGGAGCTGGGAAAGGGGCTCAGCCTGGAGAAAAGGAGGCTCGGGGGAGACCTTGTGGCTCTGCACAACTCCCTGAGAGCAAGGCGAGGCGGGAGGGCTGGGCTCTGCTCCCAGGGAACAAGGGACAGGACAAGAGGAAACACACTCAACTTACACCAGGAGAGGTTTAGATTGGATACTGGGAAAACTTCTTAACAGAAAGGGTAGTCAAACAGTGACACAGGCTGCCCAGAGCAGTGGTGGAGTCCCCATCCCTTGAGGGATTTAAAGGCTGTGTGGATGTGCCACTTGGGGCTTGGCAGTGCTGGGTTAATGGTTGGACTTGATTATCTTAAAGTTCTTTTCCAAACTTAGTGATTCTATGACTCTATGATTCTATGCTTAATGGCTTACAAAGCAATTGCTGCCTGCTGGCCATAGCAGGAGAGTCTCCATGATGGCAAAAAAATTATGTTCACCAAGGAATGGGAAAAAGGAAATGCTGTACTGGTGTCTGGGGTGATTCTGTGACAATCCTGGATTCTCCATCGCCTGCTGGAAGTTTTTTTGCACCTTTAACCTGCAGCTGGGAGGACTCTTCAGAGCGGCTCACTTGACCTTGCAGCCAGAATGTTTACAGATTTTTACCTGGCTGGAGACTTTTCTTTTCCTCTGCTGTAGCGGAGGAGAGGGGGNAAATAGGTTTTTTCACTTTAATTTGAGAATTCTTTTCCTGAACCCATGGGGGAGGGGCTGCCAGGAGCTGCTTGCCTGGCAGACAGGAGGGAGAGGTGCCCTTTTTGGATTGTTTCCCCTTGGATTTGTGTCCAAACCAGCACAATTGGTGAGCAGGAAATGTCACCAAGGACAGGGCAGGAGTATGTACCAGTTTGAGGAGGGAAGTGGTCCCAGCTGGGTTGGTACAGAGGTGCTTCCCATGTGGGGAACATCCACTCTGGAAATGCCAAAAGCTGCTCCTCAGTCACCAGGACAGGGAAAAAAAAATCAGATATGTGCCAAAATTAACAGCAAGCAACACCTTGGCAGTTAGTGTGACTTAATTGGTAAATTCCTAATTACTTCAAAAGTTCTGTGGTAAAATGTGCCATGCTCTGTACCCCTCAGCCAGGCTACCATCAGATGAAGAGGGACCAGGTTCCAGTCGTTCTTGCCCCTGCGCCTGGAACAATCCTGGGATGCGAGATCCCCCAGGGCTGGATTTGAGTATGCCCAGCCCTGCCTATGGGACCACAGCTCTTCTGCAGAGGCTCCCCCAGCGAGCTGCAGCCTAGGGAAAGAGTTAACGCTTCCCCCGTTTCTGACAGTGTTATTCAATACATTATTGACGTTGAAAAGTCGTCACATTACAAGCCAGCAGTCCACGAGTATTAGGGGGAAAATAGAGGCATGCAGAGACACAGAGAGTGTGGAGCCATGGGCCCCTCCGAGCTACGGTTACGTTACCGCACACAAACTCCTTTCCCAGACTCGTTTTCCTCCCCCATTTGGGGCGAAACTGACTCGTCTGTTATTTGCATTTAATGCCATAGTGAATCCCTAAATCCAGCTCAGGGAATGGATTACTGAGGGGGGAGGGATGGCTGCACTGGGGTTTTTTTCTCAGGCTTCAGCAGTTCTGATGCTCTATGGTTGAAAAGAGGAATGGGACAGTGCTGCCAGGGACGGGAGTCCCTTCACGGCTGCTTGGCCAGACCCATGTCCCCAGACTGGATGGACCTCCCCAGCTGTGCTGGCTGCAGAGCCACTCCCAGCAGAGCCCACATGTTCTGCCCAGCACATCTCAGCCCTGCTGCCCAGAACTTCTCTGACGGCTCCAAGTGCTGAGATTCCCACGGAGCCCGGGCTGGCAGCTGTCTGTGCCAATTTCACAGAATCCCAGGATGGCTGGGGTTGGAAGGGACCTTAAAGCCCATCTCATTCCAGCCCCTGCCATGGGCAGGGACACCTCCCACTATCCCAGGTTGTTCCAAGACCTGTCTAGCCCAGTCTGGAACACAGCTTCTCTGGGCACCCTGTGCCAGGGCCTCCCCACCCTCACAGAGAAGAACTCCTTCCCAATATCCCATCTACCCCTGCCCTCTGGTAGTGGGAAGCCAATCCCCCTTCTCCTGTCCCACTGGAAGGGGCTCTAAGGTGTCCACAGAGCCTTCTCTTCTCCAGGTGAACACCCTCAACTCTCCCAGCCTGGCTTCAGAGCAGAGGGGCTCCAGCTCTTGGAGCATCCTTGTGGCCCTTGGAACCATTAATTGCAGAGCACCAACATCACAACAGTTCACCGAAACAGCTGTATTTTATTTCCTGTCTCTTCCTCCAGCCCATACCTCATCCTCCACTCCAGATCCCATGATGGTGATGGTGCTTCTCTGGGGAGGTCAAGTTCAGCAGCAGGAAAGGAAAATTTAAAAACAATTTAAGGAGTGTCATCCGTATGGCCAGCACTGAGGAGAGGAATCCCACCTCAGTCTGCCATGAGGCCAGAGCATCCTGAGGGCTTCAGGTTCCACAAGCTGCTCCAGCCACAAGCATCTCCACCCTACCAAGCTATGGGAGTCCCAAACTGCACCTTGTCCCCCTGCCCACCCCAGCTGTGCCATGAAGGTCACAAGGCCCCTTGTGATGGCAGGTAGGGGCCAGCAGACACTGCTGTCAGGGCAGGCAGGGGCCCGGCAGCACCTGCACACCATGGGGTCGGCCACACATGGGCCGGGGGAGGCTGGATGGGCACAGGGAGCTCGCCAGGCACGCTCCCTCTCTGCTCGTATTTTATTTCATCTCCTGATGGGTGAAATGTGTCCTTAATTTGTTCAGAAAGAAAAAGCGAGTGAGCTGCATTCTCACACCCCTAAAGAAGACAACACGCAAAGCCCTTTCAAAGCCGGCGCCACACATACGACGCGCTGCCTTGTTCTAATTAACGACGTCTTTTCTCATTAGCCACGGCCACGTGTGCTCCGGGCCACGCTGCCTCTTGGCTGAGGGCCCCATGGTGCCCACTCCTGCCTGGCAGCACCAGCGGGGCACTCCCTGGCCTGGGGCTGAGTGCTGCCTCTGGGTTCCAAGGCCAAGCAGGGGCAAAGCACCACATCCAAGCTCTTCCTAGACTATCCGTCCCCAGAGGGCTGTTTCTGGCTTCGCTGGCGTTTGAGAGAGAGGGGTGCATCTGCTTTTAATCTCACCCCTTGCAGTAGCTGTCACCATGGGTTTGCTATCAGGGTAAAAGATGCCTTCACACAGCCTCGTGCCAAAGCAGCAGACGTGGAAACCCCAGGCCACAGCAAAGCTGGGCTACCCATGGCTCTTCCCCTGGCCCAGCAGGCAAGGCAGGGGCTATCGCCCCATGCCACTGCTCAAAGGGTGGGCACAGTGAGCACAGGAGCCCAGGGACCTGCACTGGGGAGCACACACGTCCCTTTCAACTGGCAGTGCCGGGGACGTGGCTGCAGTCCCTGGAGACCCACAGCAGCACCCTGGGCTGTGGGCACCATGCCAGGCCAGGCACTGCACACCCCCCAGGGCCACTCGCCTGCACCGGAGTGCGCTCAAGCCGAGAGTCTGTGCTCCAGTTGCCTCTTCTCCTCTCCCAAAAAACACAGGGAACCTCAAGTACCACAAAAATGCCTCCTGTCCGCAGCACAGAGCCTGTGTCTCTGAAGGGCAGGGCATGCTGCCGGAGGACCGGCCACACCACGCACCCCGCCTGGGCTCCTGGAGAGTCGCCAGCCTTGGGAAGCAGCTGTCACATAAAAGCAAACACTGAAAGCCATTGCACTGACAGCAGAGCAGCTCTGACACCCGCTCGGCTTTGACGTTGCTCCATCCCCCCCCGGTCGAGTTCAGTGGTTCCCCCCGCAGCCTCTCCCGCATGTTCGCGCCTGCCAGGAGGCTCCTCCTCGATCCGCAGCGGTGTGACATCACCCTGCCATGCCACGGTGACAGCAGTGACCTCACAGCTCACAGAATCTGCCCCCTTCCCAAGCATGGGGAGAAGGGGAGAAAGCAGGGGAAAAGACAGAGGATGGTGTGGAGATCATAGAATCATGGAATCATTACAGTTGGAAAAGCCCTCTAAAGATCATCGAGTCCTACCACTAACTAAGGACTGCCAGGTGCCTCACTGAATCTTGTCCCCAAATGCCATATCCACATGTTTTCTGAACACTTCCAGGGATGCTGACTCCACTGGTGATGTCAGCAGAGCCTGGAGCAGAGCAGCACCCAGGTTGTCCAAGCAGGAACCGATCTCATCCCATCCCCAGGCCAGGCAGTAACCCCATTGAAGGAATCTGCAAGGAGGGGGATTGGAAGCAATCTTGGAAGTCAGATGAGCATTCTCCAGCTGCATCTGGGACTGCCAGCCAACACCAGTGTAGGAAAATCAACTCCCCTTGTCATATCCTGGGATGCCCTGGCAGGTACAACTCCTCCTGCACCACAGCCAGCTGGAAGAGAGGCCAGCTCCAAAATAACCCAGCCCCATGGCTATGTCCTGCTCCACACCAAGGGGCTCCAAGGGCATCCCCATTGCCACCCCTATGACTGGCCAGGGTTTCACCCTCCAAACAGGGCAACAACCCAAGAAAGCCCAGCAGCCGAGAATTTCTGCTAGGAAATTCCCTGGAATTTCTCAAATGGGCTGAATCAGGAGCAGGACAAATAAGGCCAATTGACAAATACAAGGGCTGAGTCTCATGAAAATCTCTTATGGATGTGCATCCCAGCAATCACGACAAAAAGTGAAACATGTCAGGATTTATTGCATTTCATGGACTGGTGTCTCCTCTCCCTCTTACAGTCCAGGAATGAGCCCTTCCCCCAGGCTGCCATCTCCACAGCAAGCCCAGGAATGGCTGATCTGTTGGGAAGCAACTCCCAGCTGGTTGCAGTGTCCTGGCAAAGTTGGCAGCAAAGGGCTACAAAGCACAAAACTCCTGGTTTTGTGAACCCAGACAGTTCCTTTGCCTGGGCTGAGCAGCTGCAGTGGGGGCAGGGGGGATGGACATCCTCAAGTGCATGATGCTTCTACACCAACATCCCTGTACCTGAGGATGGAGGAACACAGGCAGGTGCTGGCACACCACACTCTGTCACCAGCTGGAGTCATGCAGGGTAAGGACAGGTCACACTACCAGGTCCCCCATCCAGCCCCCAGGAACCCTAAACCCCAGATTTCAGTGGGGGTAGGATCTGGGAATGGTGCAATCCTGATGGAAAACCCGAGCAGAGGCAGCACCTGCACTGAGCTGCCACGGCAGAGCTGGCCAGGGGGAGGGTGTGAGTGCCAAACTGTGGAGCTGGACTGGCTCCTCTGACTCCCAAAGGCTTTCATTTTGCCCTTGGGTTTGCCGAGGGTTTGCTGCCTCGTCCATAAGCCAGAAGAGTTTTATGGACCTCAGAAACGACCAGCACAACCCCAGTGGTCAGGAACAAGTCTCTCTGTACTGTGTCCCTGCCAACCATCCCCAGTCCCGCTTAATAAGGTGTTAACTCCCAGACTAATTGCCACCACTTAATATGTCAACACCCTTCACCTCACTGCTGCTGAACAAGGAGAAGGTTTGAACCAGCATAGCTCAGTGCACACTCACATGTTTGATCCTCAGCTGTGTTTTCTTTCCACCTCGCTCCCCTCCATCGCTCCAGGGTGGGAGTGCAGTGTACTCCCATCTCCCCCGGTCCCTCTCCCCAAGGAGGGGAGCATCTCCTCTCCAACCATTCACTTTTGGGCCTCTCTCTTTCTCCATACACTGACGTTCACACAGGCAGCTTCATTTACAGCATCCTAAGGTTGCACATGGAACAAAAAGGCAGGAAATTAAAAAGGTTCTTGTAAAAATAGTAACAGAGCTGCAGTGCACAGCTAGAATGCATATAAAATATCTTCTAAAACAATGTGTCAGCCCAGCCCCTCACCAGAAGGACAGGACCGTGCTAGTGCCCATATCCACACAGCGCAGTATAAGTGCAGGAGAAGGCAGCACACACATTTGCCGTGATCACAGCCGTCTCCTTCTGGTTTTTTCTAAGATTTTTCCAAATTTGGCCATTACCATGTTTTATATCTATTCATGTCACTCCGTCTTTTGCTTTGTAAGGCATTGAAGATGGAAAAACAATAAAAGCAGTCTCTGAGTTTTAGTCCTCTGCCCCATTCGCACAGACAGTTTCAGCAATTTGTTTGAGGCTGCTGTTATAAATGCCTCTTGCTCACGTCCTAACAAACTGGCAGCACAGAACTCTCCAGAAAAGGGCAATTCGTGCATTATTTTCCATTTAAAAGGTTACTTACTAGAGCATCCAAAGCAGCTCTTCCCCACTGTACTGGGATACAGTTCCCCTCCTCACAGAGATGAAGAGGAGAGAGGGGATGGGCTCAGGACTCGGAGAGCCAGCACCAACACTTACACTCACAGAGTACCTGCCTGACCGCCCGAGGCCCAGCCAACACCTTCAACTTCCAGCAGAGCAGAAAAGTTCACCTGGTCTCCAGCTGGTCCAGCCCTCCCACAGTTCTCTTTCCAAGCAGTCTGCTGCAGAGTCCCAAAGGATGAGCTGATTCCACCCTGGTACTGCAGGCCCTTGGATTCAGGGGGGGAACCCATTTTGGGTGATCAGGCTCCTTCCTCACACACTTCACTCCCTGACTTGGAACCGAGGAAATCTAAGAAGTGATATCTCCCCATCATCACCTCCATGGTCTCCCTGTCTGGCCCTGGCTTTAAAGGTCACTCCAAGGCTTGCAGGGTCATCTGTGCTATGAACTGGCAGCAAATTCATGCCCTGAAGTTACAGGACAGATGCCAACATAGCCATGAGCTTCCATGCTGATGTTCCCTCTCAAAGTGTGAGAGGCTGGGGTGACCTTAGGAAGCAGAGGAACAGACTCCAGCCGCTTCTGCAATGATGCTACTGAGATGGACATCAATCTACATGCATTGGCTTCACCCGTTGGAGGCATACCTGGGCTCTCCAGAATTCTCCCTTGGATGGGTGTAGGTGAGGGGCCACCACCCTGACTGTCACAGTGAGCTGTGGGCTGGGACACAGCCCAGCCTGGTGCCAGCCCTGAGCCTCTTACAGCATATGAACACTCCCCAAACCCAGAAGAGCTCATTTTCTACAACTTATGGCCCTGCTGCTTCCCCTGCCCCTTCCTCACCAGGAAAAGAGCCAAGAGCTGAGCAAGACAAAGAGCATCCTTTGCCACAGGTGGCCCAGCAGCCATGTTCAGATGCCCCAGAGCCTGGCAGACCTTCTCACAGCCTGTGTGGAGTGGTTGAGATGACCTGACCCTCCACTGTAGTCATAAACACCCTTCCAGGGCTGGTCCCATCACTGACCCACCAGAGACTGAATGATAAACAGAGAGCCAAGTCTTTTGGTAGAACACAGCCGCCAGGTCTCCTTCCTCAGCAGTCCACCTTCCCTGAGGAAGGAAACAGAGGTAAAGGGACAGGGGGGAATTACCCTGCTCCCGACTCTGCTTATCTGCTAGGACACCCCACTGGAGCAGAGCAAGGGCTCCGATGGGTGTGGTGGCTCATCGTCAGCCTGATCCACACACCAGCAAGGGGATGGGAGCTCTCTGAGAATCCCACACAGCCATGGCCCCAACCAACTTCTAGCAGCATCACAAACTAAAGCTCGACTTGAAATGAGGAAGGGGATGGAGAACCTGCAATGTGGTCAATGTCATAGGAGAGAGGAGGGAGGGCCTGGAGTAGATCAAGGAAGAGGAATGGGGAAGGCCAGGTTTGGGAAAACAAAAGCCAGACAGCCAAGGGATTTTGCTCCATCACCAGCGTCGGAGCCATGGCCCTGAGCGCTCAATGGGGATGTGAACAGTGAAACCTGATCGGCTGTTAACCCAGGAATGCGTGGAAATGGCAACTGCACATAACTCCAGGGAATCCGCCAGCGGTGCCCCAGCACCCGGAATCGCACGGATAACCCGCGCGCTTCGTGCATGAGCTCATCCTGGGGATAATGCTCTCACATGAGCCCAGCCAGCAGGAATTCACCGCACGCTTGGTGGGACAGGGGGGCTCAGGGGGACACCCTTCTCCTCCTGCTCCTTCCCCTTGCCCTCCTTCCACCATCCCACATTTCCCACGGATCGCGCGCTGCACCCTGGGAGCGCACGGGTCCCAACACCCTGCGAGCTGTGCCTGGTGCTGCAGCCTCCCCTTGCAGGGCTGCACAGGGGCTGGGGAGAAACCCCATAAAATACTATATAGTCAGGGGGAAGGAAAAGGAGGGGAGGGCCATCTGTGGTCCCACATTCCTAGCGCTGAACCTGCTTCTTTCCATTCCTCCAGCCTGCTGGGAAAAAGAATGAGAATGTCTCCTCTGTTTCACCGACATCCTTGGCTGCTGATGGTGCTTCATGCACCCAGCAGGGCCCAGGCAGCACTGGGAGGGATCATGCTCCAGCCCTGGGAGCACGTTGGTCACCTTTAAGTGTTGTACCGTTCCTCATGGCACTGCACACATGCAACTCCTCTCCTTGCCTCTGCCTTCCCCTTTCACCACAGTCAGCCTTGTTGAAAGAAGCTGGAATCCATGGAGGTCCCCTCTCCCTGAGAACCATCCAGCAACCCAACACAGCTTCCTTCTCCCAAGCAGCAGATTACCCACAGAAGAACCATAAATAATATTTACTTATTCTGCTCCTCCCTCTCCCAAATGCATCCCAGAACTTGCTGTCTGCTAAAACAAATGGTAAAAGTCCCACGGAGCAGGAGCAAGCCTTGACCTTTGGTGGAGGATTATCCGTGCTCCACAGGGCAGACATCCAGGTGGTCCGGGAAGCCAGCTTGGCTCACAGAGGACACGTTTGTCACTGCTCAGGCACTGACAACTCCTACCCATGGTGGCTTTTCTGGGGACCATCTACAAGTGAAAATCAAATGCCTGTCTCTCTCACACCTCAAGGTGTCTCCTCCAAAAAGCAACTTCCCTGTGTCCATCTCCTGGTGGGAGCCAAGGAGAGAAAGCTACCACAGGATGAGGAAGAGCTCAGACCTGCAAAGCAGGAATTCAAGCTGCATTACACCTTGAATTGCACAGGGACTGCTGCAAACCAGGGAGCTCCAAGGCCCATTGGGTCAAGGGGACCAGATTCAGCTCCTTAAACGACACCTCAGCATGTCCTCAGGGCTGGGTTGCATCCTGCTGGGATGAGATTCCTTCCAGAGCCTGGCAGGGGTGCCTTGCAGGAAGCACAGCATTCATGCCCAAGGACAGGTAATCGGACTTTTGGAAGCAATTCCAGGCTTTTTGAACTGCCTCCAGAGAAGCAGGATCTTCTACCTTTGAAGTGAATGATCCAATCTTTCCACAACCAAATCCCTCCCTCTCCAGTGGCTCAGCTCCGGAGCCTCTGATGCCACTTACTCTGGAAATGCCAGGGCAGGAGCAATGCCAGTCCAAAAACAGCTTAGCCAAAACAAAATGCGGGCTGGGCACAAGAGTTTGGGTCCATAACCTGTCCTCCTCTGGTTGGACAGGCCCCCAAAGAGGGCTGGAAATGCAATTTAATATGCCAGCAGAAGGATACTTTACACTTGGACATCTCTGTTCAAAGAGGCATCACGCTGGGCTGTGGGTCTCTCAGAGACACACCCCCCCGCCCCCATATTCCCCTGGAGCTTCCATCTTCTCCTCCAGGCAGGGCTTTCCCCTTCCATGGGGCAGCATGACCCAGGAGATGGCTCAGGACCCAGGGGAGAGCAGAGAGCTGACAGTGGGAGGAGAAGGGACCAAAGCTCAGGTCCTTGCAAAAGGAACAAGAAAATGAAAAATTAGGCCAAGAAAATGGAAAGCTGAGAGGCAACACAACAGTGGGGCAAAAATCCCAGGAGGAGAGAGACATGGCAGAGGTCACAGCCAGCCTGCCCTGGGGGAGAGTGGTAGGAGCATATGCAGACTGGGGGTAGCTCCTCGTTCTGACCCCTTCCAATCGTGCATCCCACCCCAAAACTGGACTTCTGCTTGATCACCGGCGCACGGGACACGGAGCAACAGGAGATGAGTGTTCCTGTCCCAGGAGTTCCCAACGTTCCCCAAAATGTTGCCCACACCGTGTCACCGCCAGTGAACTGAGATTTTCCCCAAAGCCGGCCAAGAGCCCTGAGCAAAGCGTCGGCATGTGAGACAGCCCTGGCCCTTCGAGGAGGATGCTGAACACCCGCCCAGCTCCTGCAGGGACAGTGATTTATAAATTCCCAGGAGAGCAGGGAGCAGCGGGAGCCCCCCGTGTGTGGGGGAAGCGGCACAGCAGCACCCTGGGAGACCCCATGAGATCCCAAAGATCCCGACAGATCTCCAAGCTATTCCAAGCCACAGACTAGAGTCGTGCCAGCCCTTTCCGTACGTGCCAGGCAATGTGGTAGTCACGGCTCCGCGTGACTCGTCCGGAGCCAGACGCCAGCAGACAGTTACCAAAGTCTCCCACAGCCAGGCTGGAGGCGAGCGGGAGGAGGAGGAGGAGGAGGCCGAGGGCTCACGGGGGACTCGCTGCTCCAGCGCGACATCTAAAGGGCTCCACAGGCGGGTGCACGAGAAGGATTTCCCCGCTGCATCCCCGCTCCCACTGCATCCCTCCGGCTGCAGGCACCGGTGCTGGACACGCGCAGGCGGCTGAAGCACCGGCCTCCCGACCGGCCTTGGAGGAGAGTGACACCATGCTGAGCTTAAAGTTCCAGAGTGACTGCACAGGTCTCACCGGTAACAGCACGAACTTTCAGCCCCAGAGGCGACGAGGGTGCGGGGGCTGCCCATGGGCAGCACCAATGTCTCCTCATCACCTCTTTGCCCTCCCCAGGGGCTGTAGAAACAGCAGCTCTGCCTCTTGCAGACATGTCCAAACCTGGCCAAAGCATCCCAGAGCTTAGCGATGACGGTGCAGGATGCTTTAGAAGGTGAGGAGCAGGGCTCAGGCTGCAGGAGCAGAGCGGGGGCTGCCTTTTATCCTCTACAGAGCCGTGGGCTGGTGCCACACTCTCAGTTCAAGCAAGGAACAAAACTACTGCTGAAAAGGAAAATAGGCAAGATGGAAAGGTTCAGAACACAGCAGGTGTGGGCACAGAGCCAAGAACAGCCCCCACACCCAAAACTTTTCATTCTCCCTGCCCTGCTTCCCATCACTCTCTGACACCTGATAAATGCCTGGTGGCAAAGTCCTGCAAGGAACTTCACAGGTATCAAACCATTAGACTGTTCAAGACATTCTTTTGAAACTACAGAGTTTATTATTCTCGAAAGTCTTTGCGTGCTTCTTCTATACCAGCCTGAAATATTCCTCAGCAGGTGCGAAATTCTTTCCTGAATTCTAAACAAACGTTTATTCCTAACAAATTACAGTCATTGCTGTGAACCAGCTGAGAGATTGCAGTGCAAGGGCCTCACCTCAGCTAAATCATTGGGACCCCATTTGCCCCACTCAGAGTAGAACATTTTTTCTATTAATGGGAACAGGATTTTTGGAGCAGCTGCAGATGCAGGGAGCAGAGGTGGACTTGGTTTCGTACTTCCACTCCCAAATCCCTGCAGGTGATGAGTCAGCTGCAGACAGAGCTCTGACACAAGACCTCAGCCAGGAAACACCCTTGGGTGCTGCCAGGACTCAGCATGTCCTGAAACAGCTGAGGGATGGAACACCTTTCCAATGGGAAAAGGTCGACAGGCCTTGGAGTAATGTGTTCTAGTGGAAGGTATCCCTGCCCATGGCAGGGGGGTGGCATGAACTGGTCTTGAAGGTCTCTTTCAATCCTAACCATTCTGTCATTCTGTGAACACCTTTTCCTCAGCTTCCCACCCAGCCCATCTCTGAGCCACCTCGGCACAGATCTGCTCTTGGAGGGTGGAACCAAGATGTGCCAAGTGCTTCAGAAACTTATCTTGTCACCCCCAGTACCTTTTCCTTGTCCAAAGCTCCTCACCAGCTCTATTGTAGCCCCTTTAGGAACTGGAAGAGGCTCTAAAGTCTCACCAGAGATTTCTCTTCTCCAGGCTGAATTACTTATTAAGAGGGGCAGAGAGACCCAAGAGCCAACGGAGCACACTTATTACCCTGGCTAATTCCCTCGGTGAAGCCCCAGCTTGGTCCGGGTGGTGGGAGCCGGGGATGGCAGGGACCCCCTCGGCAGCTTTCCCAGCCACTGTGGGGGAGTGGGGCAGCTCTGCCTTCCCTGCCAGCAGTCTCCTGTTTCCAAACACCTCGCTCTCGTCTGCCAGGGTTGCATCAGCTCCCGCACTCGTATTTATAACCAGGGTTTAAAACCTGATATTCCATTTCCAGTAGCTCAGTAGGGGTGAGCTGAATCCACAGGGCCCCCAGCCAAGCAGCTGCTGCCAGCGTGATCCCTCTTCCCTTCACATCCTGCTCAGAAAAGCTCCCCACCGTCAACCTGGTGCCACGGCTTACTGACATGGGCTCTTTAATTAGCTGAGCGAGGCAAGAGGCAGGCTCTCATTAAAGGGAGAGCTAATTGAGCCCAGGCAGGGGGACAGGGAGCTTGGTGGTGTTTGACACGGCGCTGGTTAATTGAACTGAGGGCAGACTCAGGCACATTGCTCCCTCCCCTTCCCAACCAGTCTCAGCACCAGCCTGAGGCTTTGGGGATTAAAAAGACCCCCAGCAGCTATTTTTAAACTGATGGATAGGTGGGAGGGGGCTGGCTGAGAGAAGGAGGGGAGTCCCTCTCTATCCTGAGCACTGTCTCTCTCAGCACGGTCTCTCCTTGCAAGAGAGCCCGTGATCTGAGAGGAGCTGCAGGTCCTTCTCCAGAGCTGCTTCTCTGCTCCTTCCCCATGCCAGAGGGAGGGAGATGCCAGCCCCAGCCACCAGGGCTCCAGGAATCACCCTAAGGCCACCTCACAGCCGGCTGGTGAGAGCAGAGGGACCGACTCTGCCATGCCCCTGTCAGTGCAGCTCCAGGACCTCCACTCCCCCCAGGAGGAAACTTCCAGCTACTTTAGGTTATAAATAAAGAATGACCTGATGAGAATGGCCAATCTCCTGGCACCAGGATCAGTCACACATCTATTAAGTGTACAAAGCTACTTTTCAGATTAACAGCAATCCATAAACCCTGGCATCAGGAGCAGATCTGGAGCTTGGCTGGGACCCATTGCCCAGTCTGCTTCCATGTACCATCTAATTCCACATTTATTTTGCCTTGGCTACCTTTTGTGGAGAATCGTAGACCCAAATCTGGCAGAAACAGCATAAAAAGGAGAACTCAAGCCTGGGACTCTTAAATGAATCCTCTCCCAGCCTCGGCTGCACTATGTGGGTCTGCAGAGGCCCAGAAGCTTTCACATGCCCATGACTGTTTATGTGGAAAAGGAAAATAACATTTAGTAGCCTGAAAGGGGCAGTAAAAGTCAAAATTGCCTATTATTTGAAATGTGCTTTGAGAACCTCTGGGTTTCTCTGCTAAAAAGTATCTGGGAAACAAAAAATAAGCCTGAAGTCATCCAGGCTCCTGGCTGGGTGCTACAGCACTACTTCAACCCCACCTTGAAGACTGAGGACCAGCTCATTTTTGGGGGTATTTGGGGCAGGACGGGTGGGTGCCCAGCAGGCAGCAGCACTTTTCCCTGCCTTTACTTCCAAAGCAGCTAT
This sequence comes from Notiomystis cincta, assembly GCA_013398075.1. Classification (NCBI taxonomy): domain Eukaryota; kingdom Metazoa; phylum Chordata; class Aves; order Passeriformes; family Notiomystidae; genus Notiomystis; species Notiomystis cincta. The sequence goes on from VZRX01011917.1 coordinate 80,314, forward strand.
CTGGCCCTGTCCCATTTCAGGGCACATGATGTCACCTCCCTGACTCCGAGCCCTGTTCCTGGCCAGCCCCTTGCAGCACAGCACAGCACAGCACAGGGCACTGGCTGGTAAAACCCTCCACACAGGGAAAACACGGCACAGCTCCAGTCCCAGTGCTGTGGGGACCTTGCAGCCACCCCATGGCTGTGGCAGGGACAACCTTGATCCTCCTGGCTGCAGGTGCTCCCTTGTGGAACAAAACCATCACCTGCTTTCATAAAGGCCCAGACTAAGGGAGGTGAGGAATTTGCTGGTATCCAGTATGGGTTTCAAAGCACTTATTTACAGGAGGAGAGTTCCCCTCCATAACCAGCCCTCTGTCATCCTCTCCCCCTTCATTTTGGGACTCCCAGCAGCTGCTGTTTGGGGTGGAATGGGCTGGAACCACCAGACATTCCATGACATTCAAGGCAGGGACACGACCCCATTTTGGAGAAGGTAGCAGTTACTGCCTGATAACCTCAGAGAAGAATCTGAGCAGATGCTCAGTGAAGATGAAAAATAAATGCAAAACTCAGTCCTGCTGCAGACTGGTGCTTGAGGCCATGCTGAAACCCATCTTTCCCTGATGGGAAGCTGTTTTAGACAAAGCTTTTTCTGGCACCCACAGAGCAGGAGAAAGTATGGGGGTGTCCCAACAGTCACAATAAACTGTTTGGAACTGAAAATCCATTTGCCTGCAACAATGGCAGGCAGGCAGGGCTTACTCTGATCCACCTCCATTACCCTCATGCAGCAACCCCAGCAGGGAGGCAGCCTGTGTAAGGAGGGACAAACAAGTGCCTGCAGACACACATATCACCCCCCACCCCAGGCAGTGACAGCCCCTGAACCTCAGCCTGTCACTGGGGAGAGAGTAGAGCATCCTCAGCAGCCTTCTCCTGACCAGCTTCACCTCTGGGAAGCAAGGATAAACCTACACCCAGAGCATAACATTTACCATAGAATGGAGTGAGTTGAAAGGGACCTTCAAGATCATCTGGTTCCAATCCCATTGCAGGGACACTTTCCACTAGACCAGGTATTTTCATGGACTTGGACACTGCCAGGGATCCAGGGACAGCCACAGCAAATCTGGGCACCCTGTGCCAGGGCCTCCCCACCCTCACAGGGAAGAATTCCTTCCCAATATCCCATCTATCCCTGCCCTCTGGCACTGGGAAGCCATTCTCCCTTGTCCTGTGACACCAGGCTCTTGTCCAAAGTCCTTCTCCAGCTCTCTTGGAGCCACTTTAGGTGCCTGAAGGCTGCACTCATAATTGCTATTTCAATCTGAAATTATTTCATCTGCTCTATCCAATGACTCCACTTCTGCTGTGTTACAAGTGGGGAATACTTGAGCCATACACAGCAGGAGAGGAGGGATCCCATCCCCAGCCCTGTGTGGGTTTGCTGAGCACGTCCCAACCCTTCTCCAGAACTGCCTCCTCTCCCAAGGAGCACAAGGACTCTCTGCCTCCCTCTTTGCTGACAGCTTGGAGCTGGCTCAGCTGAAAGGCACTATAGCACTACAAACCATGAATGTGTTTGAAGATGGAAGGATTTAAAAAACACTCATTGTTATCAGTTTTAATATTGAGATAAGCCTTGTAACTTACAAGCTGAGCTGAAGAGATCCCAGTGCCAGAGGCAGGGAGGTGCTGTCTTAGATCCTTATATACAACAGAAAGATGCTTCCACATGATACCACCACCAAATTTTGGTCATTATCTTACAGCTACCCAGCAGTCAAGTTTTGCTTGTGCAGAACTGGTAAGGA
>VZRX01011917.1:82207-102632 GCA_013398075.1 Notiomystis cincta
GCAGTCAAGTTTTGCTTGGGCAGAACTGGTAACGAGCCATTATTTCCATTCCCATTCCATCCCCCACCTCCAGCCCTATATTGGAGGCATCACAGGAAGCAGGCGAGGCACGCTGATACCCAGGGGCAGCAAGCAGAGCAGAGTTGAGTACACATTGCTTTCACACACCAGATTTGGGTTGTCTGTATAAATTCACAGCAAGATGGTTCTGGGTATCCCCACGCATTGTGGTTAGCACTGGGCAATCCAGCAGCTGCGATCTGGATGTGAATTCCAGGCTGAATTAAATCCATCAATCACTCTAACCCCAAATCTTGGGAAGCTGCAGGACACGGCAGAAGGACATGCAGCATCTGCACTCCAGCAAATGCATACTCCTTTTAACAGGGAAATGGGATTTCCTTCTCACCCAGGTGTTGTGTGGGCCCTTGTAAAGGCAATAGGTGGGAGCACTCTGGGAAAGGTGTGTGCCTGGTTTCCAGCTGGGCTCAATGACCCAGATCCAGGAGAGCCTGGAGGACAAGGGATCATCCTGCACTTTTCATTGACCAGCAAAGGAAAGTAGAAACAGAATCACAGGCTGGTTTAGGTTGGAAAGTACCTTAAAGCTCATCTCATTCCACCCCCTGCCACGAGCAGGGACACCTTCCATGTTGCCCCAGCCTAGCCTTGAACACTTCCAGGGGTGGGACACGGAAGCTGCCTTCCTGCCATTGCTGCTTGTCACAGGCAAGAACAGCAACAAAGCTTGTGACACTTCTGCTTTGATTACAGGTTCCCTGTAATTAAGAGCAAGAGCTACTGCAACAAAACAAATTGCAGAGCAAATCTTCTGCATGAGCAGTGAGAGCACAGGCAGAGTCATCATCACATGTAGAGAGGGGTGAGGCGACAGCCCTGCAGAGTTCAGCAGGTTGAGGGTAGCCAGGCGGTGTGTCTAAATTAAAATCTGGTTCTCACTGGGCTGAGTGCTAAAGAAATGTGGGAAGTGGCAATTCCAGCTTGCCTGAGCTGCTGTACCTCAGCCATAGGAGCCAAGGCCATTCATTCCTGCCCACAGACCACTCCTGCCCAAATGCAGATAATGGTTAACAGCCAGGGTGCCCCAAGGGCCTTGACGAGTCCAAAACCCCACCAAAAATCCTGGGGATGCAGAAAGGATGCTATGAAACAGCAACATCCAGAGCAGATCTCGTGGCCCACCAGGAAGGAGGTGACTCAAGCACAGAGCCTGTGGCTCATACTGGCATTCCCAAAAAACTGCTCTCTGCTTGTCCCACAGGTGAGCCAGGTGGGTGAAGCACAGCCTGCTTGCAGAGACAGGCACCTGACAAAGGAATAAGGGCATGAAAACCCCCAGGGGTTGAGAAGGAGGCATTTTGTCTCAGATGAAGGTGTCTAGTAATGCCCAGCTCTTGGCTGGGTGGAAGGAGGCAGAAAGTGCTTGGGCTGTGTTGAGAAGAGGCCACAGGAGCTTCCTCCAACAGAGCAGCTAAAGGCCATGAAACCCAGCATGAAGATATTAGAAAACTCCATGAACACAGAGGTGACCTCTGCAGCCAGGACTCAGCAGAACACAGATGGGAGCCGTGGTCTGTGCCAGCCAGTGGCTCTCCCTCGCTCACAGACAAGGAGCACCACGAGACACCCAGAGTGCACATCCCAGGATGAACAGAGAAGCACTCATGTGGATTCTGGCAAGATTCCAACAGCCAAGTGAGAGACATCTCTCCTGCTCTGAGAAAGAGGAGATACCCCTACCTGCTGCTCCCAGAAATTTTTGGATGAGCATAGGTAGTTTAAAACACCACCTCTCCTCAGGTAAAGCTTCCTGGTCCTGAGAATACCCAAAAAAACAAGAGCCAGTGCACACCTTACTGAGCTGGCTGAGGGCAGCAGTGACCCCAAGGGTCCAGCCCTATGCCAGGTGTGAGCACGCCAGGAGTGTTGGGACCACATGGTCGCTGTGTTCTGCAGCAATGGAGCAGCTGAAGGCAGAAACCTTTCTCCTGTGCCTTTGGAAACCAGAATCCACCCCTTTCCAGGTCTTTGGTGAAAGTCCTGGACAAAAAAACCCCACACGAGTGTGAGAGTCATTGCCTGGCTGAAGGACAACCCACCTGCTGAATTTCCCCACAGGTGAGATACCTTTTAACTGCCTCCGTCTTCACTCTTGGCTTAATCCCAGGCAATGGAGCACTTAAAAACCACAAAGATTCCTAAGAATCAACAGATGCAACATCCCAACTGGAATGAGACACTGAATAAGAGGGAAAACCTGATCCTTTCTCAAAGACCTAAAGAACCTAATTTTAGGAGTAAAGAGACGTAAAAATTAAGACTTTTCATTCTTTAACCCTAGAAGCAAAATAAAAAAAAAAATCTTCTGGTTCTTTCTCAGATATTGAAGAGGAAGAAAAAAACAAAAGGAAAAAAAGAGGCAAAAATCCATGTTTCTAGTGTAAAAGCAAGTGTGTGCACACAAACATGAACCAACACAGAGATAATTACACCTTCTGACCAGATTTGTGACCTGCACGTATGTGCAAGTGCAGCCCCCACCACAGTGTGTGTGGCAGAGCACAAGGGTGTCTCTGGAGGTTTGGGGGTTCTGTTGTCATGTCAGAGGCACAAATTCATTGATTTCTTCCTACAGAGGCAGAACTCCAGTAATTGATTTCATCCCCGCTCCTTGATCAGCACTTGTGCCATTGGAAATATCTGCTCTCGAGGGAACCAAACCTTCCTGCTTGTCACTGCCACATTCATATAAATGATGGGGAGTTAAAAAAACACTCAACTCATTTCACAGGCACATTAGTGATATATTCCTCTCCAAGGAGACTGTGGGAAGAGAGCTCCAAAAAGGTTATTTTTAAAGCAGAGCAGATACCAGCCTGCCCTGAGTGTGCACACTCAGGACTTGCTGTTCCAAGAGTGCTGGAGTGGCCATAGAGGACAGACTAGTTCTCTCTGCCACAGGGGGGTGGGAAGGCAGTGGGATAGTCTGGTCCTTCATCACAGCAGGGAACAAAGTCTTCCTCTCTACACACCCCAGACACCCAAGAGAGAGCTCTGTACTGCAACAGCAGCACCTTCTGCAGGGTGACAATGTGGGGGCCCTGGGCACCCTGCCAGTCCCTGTGCTCCCCAACAAGGACAGGCTCCTTCCCATAAAGTCATTATGAGTCTGGCAGTGTTTGCTTTCCTTTGGACCCCCAGCTCTTTGCTTCATGCTCCCAAGGTCTTGGCTGAAGAGGAGTGGCCTCAAGAGTTCAGGTGGGATCTGCAGATCTGAAATCCTGTCCATTGACTGTGCTCCCTGGGATGTTCTGTCAGCTGCAAAGCCTTGAGCAGTCAGAATATTCCAGGTCTGCATCCAGCAGGATCAGCCCATGCTTCTCCAGCAGCATTCCTGCTCCCTTCCAAGGCAAGAGGCAAGAGCAGTTCCTGTCTGAGGAGGCCAGCAGGATGCAGTAGGCAGCAGATATCATGGTGCCATCCTTGCTAGTTCCATGCAGCCTTTAGGTTTGTGTTTCCATGGGTGGCCTGGCTCTCTCTTGCACCTCGAGGAGGTGGGACCATGTCTGGTGTGGAGAACACCCTGCTCCAGCTGCCTCCTAGCGCTGCTCTCTGGTCAGCTGTGTCCAAGCTCAGTGTCCAGCACAGCTGCGCGTGGGGATAGGACAAGAGCAAACCTGTGACATCTTTCCCAGGTGGTCAGACCTTGTGACAACCCAGTGTGAGAACCTTCTCTTCCACGACACTGGAGACTTTAGAAGTGTTTTGAAGGTGATCCCTGCAAAGCTTTGTGGTTTCACAGCTTTCTGTTGAAGCAGATGTTGGCAAGGTTGCTGTCAGACAGCTCTTCCAATTTGCTTCCAAGCCTCAGTGGGAAGTGTTGAGGTGCAGCAAGGACCAAGAACTGGGGAAATCTTATGCCAGGACCATCACTCCCCTGTGAGAAGCAGGGAAGACTTGCAGGTCATGGCCAAGTTCTCTTGGATAATGAGTGAATTGGTGGGATGAAGCATCTTTTAAGTCATGCTGAGACAGCAAGTCACAGCAAGGGGCAGGATTAGGCCTGGAGCTACTGTGCAGGTCCACAGAGGTGAGGGCATGGTCACTCTGGGAATCAGCCTGTGATTTGGGGATGGAGCCAGAGGATCCAGAGCTGAGCAGGGCACAGCTGAAGGCTGATCTCCTAGAATGGCAGGACGCATTCAGCACAATCCATGCAGATCCTGCAGCATCCCTGCCCCCAGCAAAGTAGACAGTGTGTGGGTTGGCTCCAGGGACACCTCAGAGACTGCTGGATCTTGGAATAATGTTCTCTGCCACAGCAGGGGTTGGTTTTCTTAACAGATGAAGATCTTTTGCCTGGTACTGCCCTTTGTGCACAGCCACATTTCTCCAGCATAACGCTCCTCTGTGGCTGGGGCTGCCCAGCCTCCTGCCCCTTGGCACTAGCTCTGCCTACTCCAGGGGTGAAGGACCCACTCAGTGCAGCATTCAGTGACTCTAAGCAGCTGCAGTGCCAGATCCCAGGGCACAAACTGCTTCCAAAGCCAACCAGCCTCGCTGCTGGCAGGCTGGGACTGTGGTGATTTAATGATGTCTGACTGCAGTGCTCAGAAGCAGCCCTGCAGCAAACAAGACGTGCAGATGTTCTACTGCTCCACAGCATTCCCAGTCCAAGGCAGGCAGGCTCAGGCTTGGGAGCAGAGGTTTACAGTGCTGAGCAGCAATTACAGTTCTTATCTGAAATACATGGAATGCCAAGAGAAACCTTCACATTGGCTTCCACTGGCTGCTGGGGAAAAGCCTCTGCCCACCCTGTCAAGGCCTTAGAGCAAAGATGATCAATGTAAGCAGCAGGGTAAGGCCAGCCCATGGCATGATCCAGGCTGAGCTGCCTAGAGGAGGAGATGCTTGAAAACACATCATTGGTGTGGACAGCCAGGCCCAAGGGAAGCAAGGACCAGCCACTTTCAAAGGTTACTCCATGGGGCTCTTGGGGGTTTTGGAGGCCATGGCCACGTTCTCATCTACTGGACTCCTGAGGCAACATCTGCCTTGACCTCAGAGCAAGATGTTCCCACAAGCAAATCCTCTTCAGGGTGTGTTTGCTGTCCTTGAGCTGCTCTCTCCTGGTGATGTTGCCCACCCAGGGGTGGTGGCCTGTCTAGCAGCTGCCTACGAGCAAATGACTGCCCTGCACTGCCCAGGTGAATGTGCCCTCTCTGCTCTGATGGACCCTCAGGAGATCATAGAATCCCAGGAAGGTTTGAGTTGGAAGGGACCTTAAAGCTCATCTTGTTCCACCCCCTGCCACAGGCAGGGACACCTTCCACTATCCCAGGTTGCTCCAAGTTCCATCCAGCCTGGCCTTGAACACTTCCAGGGATGCAGGGGCAGCCGCAGCTTCTCTGGGCCACCCGCACAGGGAAGAATTTACTCCTAACATCTCGTCTAAATCACTCCTGCTTCAGCTTAAAGCCATTCCCCCTTGTCCTGCCAGTGTACCTTAAAGCAAGATCTTGCAGCAAGGTCCCATTGGGGGGTCAACAAAGGCAGGAGACAATTTCCACTATGAAGAAGATTAGCAGTGGAACAAAGATTTTGACTCAGAAGAGCAGCTAGTGGCATGGTGGATAAAGCATCCTCAAATTTTTGCATTAAGCCTGGTCCTAACACTGTACTGAGCTTAAAATGGTGCCAACCACTCCTGCATTCCCTCCTGAGGGGTGTCCTGGTAGAAAAAAGACTTTGCAGAGAGTAAAGCAAGATCAGGCCAGAGACTCAATGAAGGCAGAAGAGCCAAGTGCTGGTTTGGTTTCGATCATTACTCATGCTCCAGCATCGCTCCACCCCAGCAAAGTGTGCGGCAGCTCGAGGCTGGACAGAAGGACAGCCAGGCAGCTGCCACGGGCTTGGCGTGGGAGTGTGGAGGCAGCTCTGCAGCCCTCAGAGGCCAAGTAGATGCCCAGGGCCACCAGCAGTGCTGGCCTGAGCTGGCCATGTCTCCTGCAGGCATCAGCCTGCTGCCTCCTCCCCACACACCCTGGGGCTGCGGGCTTCAACGCCCCACACCCGAGGGGCATTCCCTCCTAGGCTGTTCCCAACCCTCAGTGCTTTTCCAGGTTTGGATGGACAGTCATGTGATATTTGGGGGCCATGGTGGGGTGAAGCAGAGCCTGGCTTAGCCCTGGCCTGCCCTGCAAGCACCAGGGATGTGGCTGTGCCCGCAGTTCTCTCACGTATCTCCTAGGTCCAAGGCCAAAGCAGAGCTGGGCCTCGCCGGGTCGAGGAGGTGCCAAGTCCCAAACCAAGTGTCCCAGAGATGGTGAGCTGGTGTTGTCGGATGAAGAAACAAGCCAAAAGCAGTCCAAAAAGGAATAGAAACTGCTGAGGCAGATTTCCATCCCTCTCCAGCCGAAAAGCAAAAAAGTTGAGAGCACCCCCTCCCCCTCCGCTACAGCAGAGGAAAAGAAAAGTCTCCAGCCAGGTAAAAATCTGTAAACATTCTGGCTGCAAGGTCAAGTGAGCCGCTCTGAAGAGTCCTCCCAGCTGCAGGTTAAAGGTGCAAAAAAACTTCCAGCAGGCGATGGGGAATCCAGGATTGTCACAGAATCACTCCAAGACAAGGCAGCACTGGGCATGGGCACAGGTACCAATAACAGCTTGAGAGCATTGTCAGGGCTGGGGCTGCCCCCTCCTCAGCCCAGCAGGGAAGACAGGAGGGGGATGGAGAGCAAAAAGGCCTTTGCAGCCTCCTCCAAGATCCCAGCAGCTCAGAGGAGTGGGAGCAGCAGAGCTCAAGCCCAGAGTAACACACTGGTCTCTGGGCAAGAAGGGCAAGGGAGGTGATGTGTTGGTGTGCTGTGGGGACCACACCCAGGTATGCCAGGACATGCAGCCACCTGGAGATTACTTCATCAGAAACACATTACTTGACATGACACCATGAGCCAAAAGGTTGGGTATTGGAAGTGCCAGACCAAGAGCTGGTCATAAGGACTTCAGCCAAAAAGAAACAAGGCAGGGAATTGGTGTGGGCACTGGGACTCATCCCATGCATAGGAGAGAAACTAAACAACAATTCTGTCTGTATCCTAATGGGAGAAAAAACACACCAGATCTTAATAATAGAGAAAACCCTGTCACCATTTGGAAAGGTTCAATCCCTGCGGCCCAAGCACTACCACGGATGAGCTCCCCTCCAGGAGAGGCCAGAGCCTTTCTCAGTGGAGGTGCTGCCTACAGGAATGGCCATGTCTTACCTCCTCTCCCAGACTTCCCCATCCACGTATCCCAAAGCAACAGAAGATTTAGGGAACATATTTCATCTGCATTTCTAGGAGGTTCTATCACCTCCCACCATGGCCAGTTCTACTGGAGAAAAAGCTATACCGCCAGATCCTTTAAAAAAATGCCAGGTTGGCACACTGGGAAGAGGGATTTTGTTCAGGTGAGTGGAAGAGGAGTAGAGGTATCTCTTCCCTTGTCCATTTACACAGCACCTGCCTACCTGCCCACCTGCCCAATGATGCTGCAAACCAGAGAGTGTCCTTCAGCAGGAGATGGGTCCTGGAACCCCCGTGTGGCACAGGCAGCTGGCCCAGTGACAAGGACACTGGTAGGGCTGAGGTTTTTAAGCTGAACAGCAGGTACTGCCACGAGCTGCCATGGAACACAGGCTGGAGACAGTGCGTTCAGGGAAGGACAGAGGGAAGAATAACCCTGCAGCTCACACACTTCTATTTCTTCAGAAAACTTTGGAGCTGAAAGGTGGTGGCTGAGGTTGGAGTGGTTAAAATTCCACCTGGGAGGAGGCTGGGGAGGCAGTGTGGGAGAAGGTACATCGCTCCCGAGCGTAAATGAGAGCCTGTGTTTGAGCTTGGAGGGGGAGCAGCCCTCCCTCCCCTCATCAAAATCTTCTGGGTGGGTTCTGCTGATTCCGTGTTCCAAGCAAAGATCAAGTCCACACTGGGCAAGGGCACAGAGAGCTCCAAGATTTATGGAGATGCTGACAGGCAGCTGAGGGGTGACCTGGGCTCTGCAGCCCAGCATGACCAAGCCTTGGGGGTGCAGCAGCACCAGTGTGGGGGCAGCACTGGGAGGGGCAGGGCTGGCCCAAATAAACACATCGGGTTCTCCTAGGGGCTCATGCACAGTAACCAATAAATATACACTTGATAGAAAGTGTGGAGTGATTTATTTTTGTTATTGTTGGTCTGATGTCCTGCCAACGCTGCTGAGTTCTAGGCACTGGCTGAGCACACCAAGCACTATCAGAGATGTGTCATAAAGCAAATATTAGCGTGACCTGCACTGGAGGTGACACAGGGCCACCGCGGCCAAGAGCAGCCACCACACAGTGGGAGCCACTGCAGAGGGTGACATAATCCTGCAGGTCCTCCCACGGCCCGGCCACCATCCATCAGGGTGGAGGAGGAGGACCATAGCATGATCTTGGCCTTGGGAAGATGCCAAGGTGGAATAGGCTTGGCTGCATCAAACTCCTGGCCACCATGCATGAGGCAGGAGAAAAATCCCCCCTGGAGAAGGGGTCTGAGGTGCCTGGCTTTTCCCTGGAGCCCATCTCTGGTAGCAAGATGGAATTCCCTCAAGGTTTCCCATTCAGGAGTTATTAGCCTTTCAGCATCCAGCATGCACATGAAAGTTATAACAATCCCAAAGCCACCATGTACACTAGACACCCAAACTCAGGGTGTTTCTCTGGGATGTGTTTCCAGAATTTATTTGGTGCTGGAGGGGAGGGCACTGACACCTACAGGAACCTCCCTGTTTTCTCACAAGGATGTGTTTCCCTGCTGCCTTTCCCTGTGGTGACCATGACATTGTCCTGCCCGTGCCCCCATCATCCTGCACTGCAAAGTGCAGTGACTCTTTGCCACTGGGGTGGGCTTTGATGGGCAGCAGTGACCCAAGAGCCCTCTCTGCTCCTCACCCAGGTGTCTGCTTGCCCAGTAGAAACGCCCATCCACAGGGAGATTGAGAAAGGGGACAGGAAGGTCCCACCAGGATAGGTTCCCAGCAGAGCTCATGCCAAGCTGAAGAGTTGCACTGGCTGTATGGGTGAGCGGTGGTGCAGGGCCAGGGGTGCCTGGGTGGACCCTGTGCAGGAGGGTCAGAGCTCCCACGTCCTCCCTCAAGGGAGCAGAGCCTGCAGTGCCCCATGGCTTCCCTGGCCCCTCACAGAGAGTGCAGGGCAGCAGGTTCCTCACCAAAACAGCAGTGACAAGATATCAAGCCAGTACCAAACTTTGGGAAGCTTTGCCCTCCAAAACAATAATTCCTCCTGTACAGGCTGCTTCAGGTGTGGAGCAAGATACAGCAGGATCCAAGCTCAACCTCAAAAAAGTTTTGATAAACCATGGGGCAGGCTGGGTTTTAGACAGCATCATGCTGTGCAAGCTTGAGCCCTGCAAACACACAGGTCAAGCTCCTGAGCTCCGGCTCATGAAACGTGCGATCCCTGCAGCCTGAATCCCAGATCCAGCACAGTGGCAAGGGTCAGGGCAATCCCAAGCACAAGAACAGGCTGGGCAGAGAATGGATCAAGAGAAGCCCTGAGCAGGACTTGGGGTGCTGATGGATGAGAAACTGGCCATGACTCAGCCATGTGCACCCAGAAACCCCCGTGTGCTGGGCTGATTCCACAGTATGGGCAGCAGGGGAGGGGGATTCTGTTCCCTCTGCCCCACTCAGGTGAGACCCCACCTGCAGAGCTGCCTCCAGCCCTGGGGCCCCAGAACAGGAAAGTGAGTCCAGAGAAGGCCATGGAGATGCTCCAAGGGCTGGAGCCCCTCTGCTCTGGAGCCAGGGGCTGGGAGAGCCGGGGATGTTCAGCCTGGAGAAGACTCCAGGGAGACCTCAGAGCCCCTTCCAGTGCCTAAAGGGGTTCCAGGAGAGCTGGAGACGGACTTGGGATAAGGGATGGAGGGACAGGACACAAGGAATGGCGTCCCACTGCCAGAGGGTAGGAATAGATGGGATATTGGGAAGGAATTCTTCCCTATGAGGGTGGGGAGGCCCTGGCACAGAGCAGCTGTGGCTGTCCCTGGATCCCTGGAAGTGTCCAAGGCCAGGTTGGATGGGGCCTGGAGCACCGTGGGCTAGTGGAAGGTGTCCCTGCCCATGGCAGGGGGTGGAATGAGATGGGCTTTAAGGTCCCTTCCAACCCAAACCACCCTGGGATTCTGTGATGATTCTATGACAAGGCGGCACTTGGGGACATGGTTTAGTGGTGGCCTTGCAGTCCTGTGTTTATGGCTAGGCTTGCTCTTAAAGGACTTTTCCAACCTAGATGATTGTAGGATGCTACAACCACCACATCAAATGCCATCACAAAGCTCACCCACCCGATGGTCTCCCTGCCCTATCCCAACCCAGCTCAGGAGGCAGCTGCCTGCAGACCTCGACAGAGCTTTACAAACTGCTTACTGCTGCTGACTGCTGTAATTTCCTCTCTCCTGGGGGCAGAGTTCAATGCTCTCCCATCCCACGGTCCCATCTCACCTCCAGCCATCCTAAAGCATATGCTGTCCCATTAAACTTACTAGGCTACCCTCCTGGCTTTCCCTCCCTCGGCAGCTCCTGCACACCCACGCCCACTCCATGCAAGAGACGGGAGAGCTGAACAAGCTTCATCTACAGAAGGGAAAATTAAGACAACAAACTCTCCCTACAGATCATCTTTAAAGTTTTTTTCTTTTTTTAAATTGTCTTTCTTTATTAGTCCCAGACAGAAATCTGAAACCCCCTTAAAAAAAAAAAAAACAGAGATACATAATGATTTTCAAAGCTGTGTCACATAATTAATGTCACATTTATCTCTTCAGTTGTAGAGATAAAAAGAAATCATCTATCCATGTCCTCATTATTTTTCATTCTCATTTTAAAGCCAGAGTAAATCCATGGGATGGGGTACGCTAAAGGAGGGGGAAAGTCTGGCTTTCCCTTTACCCCTCACAACTATGGTGAGAGAAAGATTCTCCCTCCCCTCTCCCTGCTCCCTTTTTTGCATCGTTAGTGATCTGAGAGTAGAGTATTCTTTAAGCAAACCCTCTGTAATGTTCCTGTCCCTCCCTCCTCTGCCCCATCACCCTAAGTTCAACAGTGTCGTTCCAGCAGCCAGGAGCTTTTCTCCCATTTTCTTGGGCCAAGCCAAGGGCCAACATTTTAGTGTCTCCTGTGACACACAGCCCAAGTCCCGCAGCAATATTAGTTTTTAAAAGCCATGGACATTTTCCACCATTAACACAGCTTTGATTCATCTCATGTTGCGTTTTGCTCCATTTAGGGGGCTGCTGTCCCCATTAAAATGACATTTAACACCACGCCGCTCCCCTGGGCCACCGGGAACACCTCGGAGCGGGACCACCAGCGCTTTTCCCCACAGCTCTCATTCCCACCCCTTGCTCCCATCAGCTCAGAGTTTCCTCCTCCTGGACCAGACAAGGATGTGGCGGCCACGGCCTCATAACAAAGTCCCAAGAAGTGAGAAGGACCCTTTAAGATCTCTGATGGATGCAGATAATCTGGTTTTGATCATCTTATGACAGCTCTAAACATCGCAGTGGGGGCTCTCGGGGCATGCAGCGTGTTTTGTGTCCCACACATCCACACTCAGCTTTCACTGAGCCCCACAGAATCCCTCTGCTCCCAGCCCCTGTCAAGGACCCCTGTCACTGGGTGCTCCCCGAAAAGCAGGATTTGAATAAAGGGAGATTCAAATGCAGCAATCAATGAATGTGGTGGGGAGGAGAAAGGGCTGCCGGACCTTGGGAAGCACAGGAGAGCCAAGGCCTTGCCAAGGAGACCTGTCCCAAGGAGACCCCTCCTCTCCCACCCCCTCTGCAAGCAGCCAAGCTCACTATCACCGTGCTGATAGTGGGGAAGTTTCTCATCTCCTGGAATAGCCCAGAAAGCTGAATGGTATTTGGAAAACTCCAGGAACAGAGAGCATCATGCCTCCAGAACCCTGTATCCCATTCAGAGCAGCATAAACTACATGGCTCCTCCTGCTGGCACCAGTAGCTGGGCACAGGAGGTGACCCTGCTGCCACCAATGCCACTGGCAAAGGGAAAAACACCCCACTCCCTCTTCCCCACTGTCCAAGACTCTGCAAGTCCACATCCCTGGCATGTGCTTAGAAGAAACACATCAAAAAGAGCAACCTCCCCACTCCTGGTGCTCCAAGGAAACATTTTTGGTGGCAGATACCCACAGCCTCAGATGGCAGCTGCAGCTGCTGCGTTCATCCCAGCTCACTCCCAGCAGGTCAGAGCCCTTTCATCCTATGCCTTTATCTGAACCCGGGTCAAGCAGCTGCCACACACCCATGCAGGCACAGAGGAGGACAGGTCACTGTCCCCTGGGCCAGAGCAGTGCCCAGCTCAAAGAACACCCCTCTGCTGAGCCAAACCAATCAGCACAATCCATGCAGAGCTGTAACTTAGCACTTCTCCCTTCACTGTGAAAGGACAGAGCCTTTGAAAGGAAAGCAAGCCTGGAGCATCCTCTGGGCTGAGAGCAGCCTGTGGAATGCAGCCCAGCATCTGCCTTTTGCCAGGGGGGTCAGCCAAAACCCAGCTCATATTCACACTTGTGGGATGAAGATGGTGCCTTCTGGCACCTGGTGCCTTTCACCTCTGAAACAGGTGAAACAGGTCCTGGAGGCGGCTCAGGAAGGGCAGTGTGAAAACCAGGGAGAGCTTTGCTGTGTTGAGGCACCTGAGCACTGTCAGGCTCTGCAGCTCCAGCAAAGAAAATTAATCTGTGTCAGCTCTTCCAAAGGAGTGCTTTTGCTCCACAACCACTTGAGCACACTTGTAATCATCTGACCTTCTCTTTCTTCCAATTTCTCTTGAGAAAGGGGAAAGAAAAAGCATGACAGTCAAAGTGACTCTTCACTTACTCCCACTGAGCATGTGGAGTCTTGAAATCAAGCAGTTGCTCTGGGTAAGGGATCTTCAACACCCCTGTGAGCACACAGGTGCACAGCTCTCAGCCCACCTGAGCACCATCTCTTCCCTCTGCCCTGAAACATACACAGTTAGCCAGGAGAAAACATTTAATGGAGGAATTACAGCTCACAGAGCCACTGACAAACAAATTACAAACTGAAATTGTGGTTTGTCCACAAAATTGCTTCTAACCAAGTCAATGAAGGGCAGGAGAAAAGCAGCACCACTGATGGGAAAGTGTCTCAGTGCCTCTGGAGAGAGCTGCACATGCTCTGAGCCTCCTGTGTGGGATGTGCAGGGAGAGGCAAGAGTGCTCCCCAGCGTACAGACACACAAGTGGCAAACGGAATAAAGGACTCTGCAGGGAGCTCAGAGCTGAGAGAAGGCCCAGCTGTGTCCCTGTGCCAGCAGAGGGGCTGGGCTGCTGCGACAGCTCCCCTCATGGAGCAGGGACTGAACCAGCTGGGAGGGGATGGGGCACTTTCGAGTTGCCAGCTCCCAACACCTGAGACAGAATCATGGGATGGTTTCAGTTGGAACAGACCTTAAAACTCATCTCATTCCACCCCCTGCCATGGGCAGGGACACCTCCCACTATCCCAGGCTGATCCAAGCCCTGTCCAACCTGGCCTTGGACACTGCCAGGGATCCAGGGGCAGCCACAGCTTCTCTGGGCACCCTCACAGGGAAGGATTTCTTCCCTGTATCCCATCTATCCCTGCCCTCTGGCAGTTCAAAACTATTCTCCCTTGTCCTGTTGCTATCTGTCCATACAAAAAGTTCTTCTCCCTAATTTTTATGAGCCTCCTTAAGGTTCTGAAAGATGCAGGGACAAGTGGTACTAGAGAAGCAATGGGAGCCCCTCCACTGGGGTTCCAAATGTGGGGTGCTCCTCCTACTCATCTCCAGTTTCTCTGCCCCTGTCCTCCTCCTGCTTTCTCTCAATCCCCTTTTTTCCTTTCCCTGCTCTCTTCCCATCTTTCCTCCTCCAAACCCCTCTCCCACTCCACCAGCAGAGCCCAGAGCCATCCACAGCAGGCCCTGCCCTTTGCAGCCTGGTTTAGCCAAGCAGCTGCTTGGCTTCACTCAGTAATTTTCAGAGGAAAAGTGACTTCATTCCCTTTTGGAAGGAACCACCAGGACATCCCAGCTCTCTGGGCTCCAGATTGGGAAGCAGCTCTCCTGCACCAGTGCCCAGGCGCTGCCCTCAGGTACCAGACAAGGCCATTGTTTTCATTTGGCAGTGGCACAAACACCTGCACTGGGCAAGAGAAGCTCATGAGCAGACTGGCTCCAGATCCAGGAATCAGCATTTCACCTTCTGGAAGGAGCCCCACACTGCATCCCTACAGTGTGGGCAGCAGGGCCAGCGGGGATTCTGTCCCTTTGCTCCATCTGGAAGGACCCCACCTTCAGAGCTGCCTTCAAGCCCTGGGGATCCTAGCACTGAAGGGACATAGAGGTGCTGGAACAAGTCCAGAGGAGGCCAGGGAGATGCTCCAAGGGCTGGAGCCCCTCTGCTCTGGAGCCAGGCTGAGAGAGGTGAGGGTGCTCACCTGGAGAGGAGAAGGCTCCAGGGAGACCTCAGAGCCCCTTCCAGTGCCTAAAAGGGCCTCCAGGAGAGCTGGAGAGAGACTTGGGACAAGGAATGGAGGGACAGGACACAGGGAATGGCTTTCTACTGCCAGAGGGCAGGGATGGATGGGATATTGGGAAGGAATTCTTCCCTGTGAGGGTGGGGAGGCCCTGGCCCAGAGCAGCTGTGGCTGTCCCTGGATCGTTGGCAGTTCCAAGGCCAGGCTGGACAGGGCTTGGAGTCCTTTGGGATAGTGGAAGGTGTCCCTGCCCACAACATGGGGGTGAAACGAGATGGTCTTTAAGGTCCTTTCCAAACCAAACCATCCCATAATTCCATGATCTCTTCAAGTCCAGCTGTGCATCTCAAAGCCAAAGCAGGTTTCCCTTCGGACACCTTGAGCTGTCCTGATCCAACAGCCATGGTCACAGTGGGGAGCAGAACTGCCCCTGTCCCCAGGCAGTCCTGGCCCTGGGCTCCCCCCAGACCTGGCCCTGCTCTGAGTCACGTCCATATCCCTTGCGAGGAGGCAGTGGGGTCAGGAGCAGCAACCCAACAAACCAGCTCCTTATCAGCAAAGCAGGACACCAGAAAGTCCTTCCTCCCTTTTTGTCTCTGTCTGAGCCATGGTGTCACCAGAGGCAGGGCCACCACTGGAGCACACCCTCATCATGGATAAACCCTCCACTCACCCAAGGGAGAGGAGGGAGGCTCCATACCTGCTGTGGGGTCTGGAGGAATCCATCTGCTCCACCATCCCATCCTCCCTTCAAAGACCCCTCCCCAGACACTCCACTTTGCCCTGTTCTTGTCAGTGAGGTTATTTACACTCGAGAGTTTGCAGACACAGCAGAACCTGTGTGCAGGGACATCCCACAGTAGCAACCCCTGACTCTGTTTGTTGGCTTATAGGAACCTATTTCTGTAGGGCAACGCACCCCTGGAGACACAGCCACCCTGCTCAGACACTCCTGGCTCACAGGAGCAGCCACAGACACAGCTCCTACGGGAGGATTTAACTGAACCCACTCTGGACTCACACAGGGAACCACCCCCAGGCAGCACAGGCTGCTGAGCAAATTTGGATCTCGAGCACCTGGAGACTGTGAGTCTGGACTCTCTGTGCATGTGGTCTCGGGCAAGGTACTGAGCTCATGCTCCCCCACAAGGAATGACAACATCTAGGCAGCTCAGAATGGGGACAGAGGCTCCAGGCTGGTGTTTGCCACAGCTATTCCTTGAAAAAATCCCTTGAAGAAATCCCTTCTCTGCCCTGCCCCAGCTTGTGCAACTGTAACAGGGGACCCACTAGCCACAAGGCAGGATTATTTGCTTCAGGAAAACCCCAAAAACCAGGTCAGACCACAGCACCTCTACCTTTCCTTATTGTGGTAGCCCCTCCAGGTCCATTTTCCCCACACAGAGTAGGGAGGAGTGGATTGTGGCAGGAGATGCAGCCAGGTTAAAGCATGAGAAGCAGCAACATTGGGGAAGAGAGACCCACGAAGAAATTTCCCAGACACCACTTTGTGCAGGAACAGATTTTGTGGTTCCACCCATGAAAAATTACATCCCTTCTGCTTTTATAAGAGGAAACACAGGTTTGTGATCCCAACAGGAGATCTAGGAAGGCTCTAAAGTAGGGCATTTTGTTTCTTAGAGAAAAAAGCTCAAATTTGGTGGGACAGCCCGTGTGCCTGGCCAGCATGTCTGCTTCTCCAAGAAACATGTACTGAAGCCACCAAGATCTGTGCTCCTGTATTCTCCTCAAAGGAGAATACAGCTTCCAAAAATCACTTCTAAGTTCCTGGGCTGCTTACATGGACAGGGGCAGGATGCCAAGTTGTGAGCCCAGGAGGCACACAGGAGCCCCACAGCTGTGCTGCTGAGCCCTCTGGGTCACAGAGTGGAGGATCTTCTGCCCCTCAGCCCAACCCTTTGCTGTGATGCTCCTCTGCCACTGGGGAAGCCTTGCCAGTGTAAGGCTTTGGAGCAATCTGCTCTAGTGGAAGGTGTCCCTGCCCACAGCAGAGGGTGGAACAGGATGGGCTTTAAGGCCCTTCCCAACCCAAATCATCCTGTGATCGTGCCCCCAACACAGGCATCTTCCTCCCAGTGCAGGGATCAGCCCAGCACTTCCAAAGGGGCTGGCAAGAGAGGAGATGCTCACTGGAAGTCTGAAGGATGTGCAAAGAGAGAACAAGAAGAAAGGACTACCAGTTGCACAGACTGGATTAGGGAGTTAAATGCTTCCCTTTCTACCAGTGCAGGAAAGGATAAAAGGACACAGGAAAGCTGAGAGTTGGGAACATGATTGGGAGGCTCTGCCAGCATGGAGAAGGTTGGTCTCAGCACAAGTGAAGACAGCAAGGGAAGAAACAGGCACAGCATGTCCAAAGGCAAGGCCAAGGGTTTCCACCAGCCAGCTAGAGCTTCCAGAACCTCTTCTTCCCTCACAGCACAAGTCATTCAGGAACCCTCCCCCACCAACGCTGGTCCCAGAGCTGAGACTGCGGCCCCCGCACCCACATCCCCTGCTGGGGACCCTTGCTGAGCCCCACCAGCCCTTGCACTCGTTCTCCTTTCCCAGTCCCACCACTAACAAAGCTTCTCTGCTCCACTCCAGAGGAAGGCAAAGCACATCCTCCATCCCTGGGCTCTGCTCTCCATCTGCATTAACTCAGGGAAGTATCCCAGTCTCCATTCTTCTTCACACTTCTACCCAATACCCTTTGGCACAGCCACTCCACAGACAGGAATAAAATAACCACAAATTCTGCTTCTTAACATCCTGCACTAGAAATCCTAAAATTCTAAAAGCAAAAGGAAGAGCACAGAACCTCCTGCTGCCACCAGCAAAGCCTCTAGTGTGGCTTGGGGACAGCTCAAGCCACCACCAGGAGCACGTGGGGCCACCCAAGCCCAACAGCTGGGTCAGCACTGACACCTGCACCAGGTCACACATTGCTGCACTGCGAAGTGTGGAGAGTTTAGACTGAGGTACATACTGAAAGGTGTATTGTGAGTCAATTTAATTTGGAATAAAGAAACCTGCTAAGGTGTGCTGATCACCACCATATCACACACTGCAGGTGAATATTGAAAAGCAGGTTGTCAGGAATTCTGCATCCTGAATTAAATTAGTTCATTTAAACAAATGCAGTCAGTGATGAATCAGGGACCCTTTGAAGCCCACTGAAAAACCAGTGTCCCAGTGCTCAGCCACTGCAGCAACCCCAAGGGCTGGCAGGTCCATCCAGAGCCAATAAAACACATCCTGCTCACCCAGCTGAATACATGGCTCTGAAGATTCCTGCACAGCTCCTGGTGCTTGGGTTGGACCATTCACAGCAGCCATGCAGGACTGCAAGATGAGATCCAGAGGTGGATTTCTCCCACAGCCCATTCCAGTGGTGCTGGCACAGATCCCGGCCCATCCCACTCTGGCTGCTCATCCCCAGGGGCTCTGAGCTCCGACAGGCCAGTCTCTCTCTCCAGAGATTCATCCTCTGTGGAGGAAAACAAAGGCCTGAGCTGAGTCTCACCACAAGGACAGGCTGTTCTGTCTTGGTGCTGCTCAGCGTTTCCTTCACCCCCAGAGCAAAGTGCAAAGCCAAAAATCACAGAACCCCAGACTGCTTTGGGCTAGAAGGGACCTTAAAGCTCATCTCATTCCAAATGCCAGCCATGGGCAGGGACACCTTCCATAGAGTGCTCCAAGCCCCATCCAACCTGATTCCCATTGCCATGGGATGGGAAGGGGCTGGGATACCCGGCTCTTTGCACCCCTCCAAAATGTTTGCACACCTGAGGGGTGGTTTTTGCTTTGCGTCTGCTGAAGCCATCCCCAAGTGTTCTCCCATCACTGCTCTCTTCTGTAGGTTTTCCCCAACTATCACCAAATTCCACCTTTCCCAGTACCACCAAAATAAAGATGAAAGGACTGATGGTAGAGCTCACAAATGTGGCCACTACCATTCTTCATATTACTTGGAATGGAGTTTTCTTTAATTTGATCAACTATGGGTTCCCCATGTATTTTTCCATTTGAAAAATGGGGCAGAGTTGACTTGTCTCTGTTAAACTGTCCCAAAGCAGCCAGAGAAAATGCCCTGAGCTGCTGCTGCCCAAAGCCCCGCTGGTGACTCACCTTCTCACATGCAATAACACTCCCTGTGTGGAGCCACCAGCCGGCTCTGCGCTGTGAGACCAGTCTGGTGGAGCTGGTGAGACAGCTTGCTGTGTTTTTCTTGGAGGGAGAGCAGTGGGACATGTGGACATTGCTGAATAAAAAATCATTGCTCCACATGAACAACAAGCCAGTCATCCAAAGGCAAAATATTCCCCCCAAGAAAAGCAGATAACTCATTAGACACTTTTTGCTGTGTGGCTCTTCAAAGCCCATGGAAATGGGCTGGGCCTCAGCCTCCCCTGCACAGGATCCTTGTGCAGCACAGCTCAGATGACAAAATCCTTCCAAGCACCAGGAGATATCATCGACACTGCAAAGTAATGAACGCCTTCAAAATCCCACTGGAAAAGGCAGGCGCTTTTGCTGCCAAGCCCACCAAGAAGGGATGAAAGGGGAGCCCTGATGGCTGTAATTTGCACCAGGCAGGATAAATGGAGGGCTGGGTGTTACCAGTTCTCATCCCAGATACTCTGCATGGATGGGGCTGACCTTGGAGCCACACCTGCTGATCACATGCGAATCACAGAATCCCAGAATGGTCTGGGTTGGGAAAGACCTCAAAACTCATCCCACTCCAACCCCCTGCCATGGGCAGGGACATCTCCCATACTCCAAGGTTGCTCTCAGCTCCGTCCAGCCTGGCCTTGGACACTTCCAGGGATCCAGGGGCAGCCTGTGCCAGGGCCTCCCAAGCCTCACAGGGAACAATTCCTTCCCAGTATCTCATCTAAATCTTTCCTCTTTTAGTTTAAAACTGTTCCCTCCCACTTACAGAGGTGACAACAGAGAATTCCTAGTGGTGGATGAGCCAGACCCCAGGCACTGCCAAGCTCCATGGTCCCCAGCCATGCAGGTCCTGCTGTGCCAACCACCCAAACACCCTGTCCTGTCCCCACTCCCCCAGAATTCCAGCCCAGCAAAGCTCTGCTCCCACCGCAGGAGCCTGATGGGACTCTGAACCACGTGGAGGGACAACACCAAGAAATTCTCCCATCCAGGTACCCAGAGCCAAGCACTGACACCGTTAAGAAGAAAAAATAAATAAAAGTAAAACACAGTGTGTTCTCTGACCGCCCACTGGTTCACTCCTGCCATTCCTGGGCCTGGGCTGTGCAATCTGTCTCCCAGCTTGGCGCCTGGGCTTCCCTCAGAAATGCAAGTCTTTACCCAGGAATTCATGGCAGGAGAAATCAGGAAGAGAAAGGGGAGGGTTGGAAAAATAAAAAACACTTTTTGTATTTTATCCAAAGTGTTTTGCAGGTCTACTTCCCCTTGGCTCACTCACTCTGCTGGGTCTACCAGCATATTTTGGGTAATGAAATACACATTTGCTGGTCAGCCCTAATAGACCCAGAGGGACTGGGTTTCACGTGTGTTTGTTTTAAACTTAAGGGTGTTGTAAAGTTTTTCCAAGAGCCCAGGGCTGGGATGATAAGCCATGGCAGGCAGTGCCTAGTTAGTGGGTGGTTGTGGTGTTAATATTTATCCCATAACTGAAGGAAGATGTGACAACATAAGTGAAGCAAACCACCATCACCACCACCACCACCCTTCCTCACGGGGCACACACTGAACCTCTGCAGGAACCACCACACAGGAGGTATTTTAGACAATTCTTGTGTCTTGCGAGAAAAAATCCTCTGAAAGGACAAGAAGGAGAG